>PIJE02001753.1:46593-104419 GCA_002895965.2 Coryphaenoides rupestris
CCAAAAGAGCCCGCTTCCCCACCAGCAAGAGACCCCACCCTCCCACCCCTCACTTCTCTCCCCAGTCTCTTCAGCTGAGCTCATTGTTGACCATGAAAGGAGGTAATTTAAGCCAATTGAATGACTTTGCAGTGAGTCACCGTGAACGTGGTGAGCGCAAACATTGTGGGGGGAAATACAAGCAAAAAAAAAGGACCAGGGCAAACTCTTATCTGCCATTTACAGCTCAGGTTACAAAACATACTGTGGGCTCGTCCTGGAGAAACAGGATTTCTCCAACGGTGACTGCAATAAAGGACTAAAGGAGACACTAAGAGAGACCTTAGAGGCACCGCGGTGTAGTAGACGGGAAGCAATGGGCAGATTTCAGGGAAGAGATGACGGGGGAGGGGGGTGGAGTCATAAGGATAGGGAAGAGGAGAGGATGGGATGGGACAAGTTTCTTGGCGGACCGTCGGCGACTGAGAGAGAGAGCAGGGGGGGGCGGTTGGTGTGTGAAAGTCCTTCCCGCCAGCCACTCCGCAGAGAGCGTCGGGAATTTTAGGAATCATTCCTGGAATTTTGCAGCTATGCCGGGATTTAACGACACAAGGTTAGACAGGACAGGGTGGAGTGTGTTGCCAGAGGTGCTAAGAATCGGTCGCAAACACTAAATCAGCATCAGAGGACAGGCAGATGAGATTTCTAATAAATTGAATGAATCAATGATTGATTCATGACACTGAGTAAATCAATAAATTGATTAATAAATAAGTCATCATGCCTAACCCTGACCCACAGTTATGTGTCTGTGTGTGTGTTTGTGTGTGCTGCTCATGGTCCCACTGCCCACCTCAAGTACGCAGGGAGACTCCTGAAGTACTTCACCCTGTGTGTCGGTTGCCCTGAGTCAACTGAATTGAAGGGCTGCCGCTGCTGCTGGTGAATCACCGTTTCGCAAGTCAAGTGGAAAGGCGAGTCAATATGGCCGTACCCTGCGGTCATAGGGCTGCTCTACGGGGGCCGGGTGAGCAGAGCTGTTTTGCAGGAACCTCTGGGTTCTGGAAAGGAAATGACTCAGTGATACGGGGCTCCAGGCTCTGGCGGTTCGGCGGGCTGAAGCACAGAAGATATGTTCATGTGGCCATCGGACGACTCTCAACATTATTTCTGGAAGCGACAACAACGAGGACCTGCCCGGGTAAGATTAGAGGCTGTCGTGCTAAAACGGCACGATCCGAATATTTACAGGGGCGCCCACAAACCATGCAATAATAAACACCCCAAAATACAACGCTGAAATAGAAAGTTGTACCCCCCCAAAAAAACAGGACGGCTCATCCCTTTTACGTTGTGAAAAATCTTCATGTATTCTGAATGGACACAACATCTGCGGGGCGAGCGATGAACTGTGAATTATACAAGGCTGTGAAAGGTCATAGTCCTGGGAGGTGTTTGCTAATTCAACACAGTACAGGATAGTAATTAAGTGAGTTGACTCAACGCTAGACAAAGAACACATGCAGGAGTGGTGGAAGGGTGGAGGAGGTGGAGGGCGCTGTTTTGTCATAAAACTAGACTACGACAGCAAGTACGACACCTCACCGAGAGTACTTTGCAGACAATTCTTATTTTTTTTACTCACCACTGCAACTGTTGCACAATGGGGGCAAGCCTCGCCATGTTCCCAACTACTCCCAATTCTCAACTTTACTGCCCCGACTTTTATACAGGGCCGCCGCTGAGCAAGGCATCCTCAATGGAACAACATGCATGTCAGGACATCCTTTGTGTAGGCTGCGTGTACGAGTCCTACGGGTTAGGTAATGAAAGCAAAGCATGAAGTAGGCTACTTGGTACACTGCGTAGCATATCATCCTAGCTATCTTGCTGTTCAGCAGCAAGGGGCGAACCTAGCAATTAGCTGAGCGCTTGAAACTTGTTCTATACAAAGGTTACACCACCATCAGCGATTTAGTGTTGTTTGTTTCACTCTCTTTGGACATACTGTGTGCATATTTTGCCAGTTGCTTTGGACAAAGGCGTCTGCTAAATGCCCTAAATGTAGATGTAAATGTCAATGTTTAAGGAGAACACAAGCGGAGGAGCCCACCGGGTCTGTTACCATACCGAAGGTCTGCGGAGGCCGAGCCGAAACGAAGCCAAAACGTCACCACCAGCATGGGCTTTCAGGAGGAGAATGGAATTTAATCTCATCTCGCGCAGGCCTTGTAATTTTCCACTCTCGCCGCAGGCTGTGGGGGGGAGAGGTGGGCCGGAATAAGGCCTTCCTGCGACAAGCGACAATCTCTGCTAACTCGCTAATAACTAACTAATGGGGTGGAGGGATTCTGTCCGGGGGCTCACTCGCAAAAGCAAGGACTTGCCTTCAAGCCTTCAACACAGCGGAGTGGAGAGCATCAGTCACGTCTACAGCTCAGTGGAGAGAATTAGACGGGCGGGAGGCCTCTAGTTCCTTCCCAGAGAATAGTTCCTCTTTCTGCGGATTACGTGACAGACCTTCTGCATTTCACCCAAGAATGTACTTATATTGCCCTTTTGTGTTTGTGTTGTTTGTTACCAGATCATAGAGGAGAGAACGTCAGGTCTGTTGAGAAAACGCGTTGAAAATAATGCAGAAAGTGTGCAGAAAAATACCCACAAACTGACCTGTGAGTTGAGCACTCACAGGAAACGCATCACCGTTCCGTGGGTTGCTGTGTCTTCCTGTCTGTTAGACCACATTCAGAGAGAGAGAAAAAAAAGAAAAAGAATTTCTCGGTGTAAGTTATTTCAACCCCTCTTCTTTTGCTGAGCTCCTCCAAAAATACCGGTGTTATTTTAGACTTATTTAGACTAAAGACGGACCTATTCGCCTTTCTAGTAGAGAGAGACGGAAGTATGCAAGACACAATTCCCAAACGCGTGAGATAAAAGTGTGCGTTTTCATAGCTTCAGGGAGCGGGAAGCTTAATTTAGCATTTATTACTGGCTCGTTTCTTAATACCATGTGTATTTTATCGTGTAGTTTCATGGTGGTAATTTAACCTATTTTCAACTTATTTTCTGTTGTAGCTGAAGGGCTTCAAGCCTCTGGCTTGTAATGGGGTGCAAGTTTTTCACCTCCAGGCAACTCAATTAAGCATTGGGTAGGTTGAATTGCGGACCACATACGAAAACCCTGTTAAGATGGCACATAACACCCACATATGGGCTTCCCTGTGAAAACTCCTCGCACCTTATAACGCATGCAAACATGGTACACATGTGGCCTTGTTCACCGCAACGACAGTAGCGGTGAATTGGAAAGGAGGTCAACGCGCTGCAAAAAAAGCCACACTTCACTGGTTATATGTTTTGCCGAAACTCCGTCCACAGGACAGGAACGGTAAAAGTCCCAAACCACAACACACACACACCGCACGCAACACTACTCGCCGGTTTAGATGGATTGGCTTCAACACCAACCCTCCCCCCCCCCCACTGGCCCCCCCTCCGCCTTAACAACTGGATCAAGCCCTCCATGAATTGGTCTTACAGGAACGATCAGAAAGAAAGTGCCCTGTCGGTCCTATCGGGCCGTTTCCCAGCTGTTCCTCGCCTCTTTGGTTGGCGAGATGGTACGCATCAAAACAGATCGTTGCAGCAGTGTGTGCACAAACAGAACACGCCCTTCACACCCCCACTTTTTTTTTTTACCAGATATTTCCAAATGTCAGTGGAGCGATAGAATCAGCCATCTCACTGAATGACTCTCACCGCACGACCACCACATACATACCACCACACCAGGCCCTCTATATGCATACTATCATCAGCCATATACTGTATACCATTGGCGCTATTATCAATAATACCTACATCTCTGTGTATTAGCAGGTCTTCACTTAGCGCTAAGATAGTAGGGCCATCCCACTAAGTAAACTGCCTTGCAGATCAAAACGTGGGGTTTAAAGTTTAAACTTTTGAGTGGAAAGTAAACAGGCCCGCTGTCTCAAGTAGGAAGAGGCTATTAGAGTTGTGAAAAGAGGGCAGGAAGTTGCAACAAGGTTCAAGAAAACACATCTCAAACAGCCTTCTGGGACTGAGCAAAGGTGTCAAACCTGAGTTTGGAGGCTAACCGGCTAACAGTGTTTTTGTGCTTAGCGCTGGACTTTTAGCTGACATACCGAGGGGTAGAAAGGTTAGTATGACTATTAGCCTGGAGTGCTTGTGCCTTCTTTGATGATGTGTGTGAACCGGCTGCATTGCATAATGGCGAGTCTGCGCCGAGTGAACACACATGTGTTCGCATTTCTTTTTCTCATTCTCAGCGATTCAGCAGTTTTTTGTTTTCATTACTGAAATTACTCGCTTTTTGCCGTCAAGTTGTAGACCTACACTGCCCTCGATGCACTTCAGTTCAGTCATTATGAAAGCGTGTCATCGGCAATTGAACACACCTTGGACGACAAAAACAGGCCTCTGTGACTCAAACTGTGAGGGTGACTTTGTTTTTCTCACAGACATTTCAAATGTTAGTCTTGCTCTTTTATTTTGGATTTTCGGGCAGCCATTTTTTTTTTGCCTTGTCTGTGTCTGGCTACTCATAGAAACCCAATGGGTGTCACATAGAGAGAGAGAGAGAGAGAGAGAGAGAGAGCGAGAGAGAGAGAGACAACATTTCACAACAAGCTCAGCACCGTGTCCTCGCGATTCAGTTTCACACCCGTCAAAGCCATCTTTCGGAAAACATGTCCAAACCAAAACGCCGTAGGAGTCAGACCAAAACGCAACATTGCTTCAAACGAGTTGTGAAATATGAAATAGCGCTGCTGCTGCTGCTGCTTCCCTGCTACCTGACTTCCACACCCAACCCTCCCATGTTTACATTCATACCAATACAGACGTGTCACAGCACAATTTAGCTGGCAAGGGGGGCGGTTAGCAAGGAAAATACCAGCATAGCACAGACATCAAGACGCGAACGCTCATTCAACACAACCCTGGATAAAAATAAACCTATTGTACTAAACGACCAAGTTATTGTGCTATAAATATATCGGCTGAATACACGTGTTATTATTATTATTATTATTGACGATAAAGTCGCCAGTGAACGGGGAGTCTTGACTCTGGAGGCAGGCATGCAAGCCCAGTGTGGAGGAGGAGAATGAGGAGGAGGATGAGGAGGAGGAAGAGGACGAGGAGGACGAGGAGGAGGAGGAAGAGGAGGAGAGGAGGGAGGTCTCGGGGCTCCGAGGCTGCAGGGCCTAGACGGGAGGGATGGAGGCGTACAGGAGGAGGAATGCTGCATACCAAACAGGTCTGGACATAAACACACGCCGGTGTGTCCACCCGGGGGAGAGGTATGCAAAGGACAGCACCACTACCAATTAGGATGGACGGAGCGAGAAAAATGTTCAAACTAAATGAAATAAAATTCACTAAAAAGCGTTCAGACAAGATTTGAAGAAGAGGAAAGCCGCTGGTGGATTTGCATTTAAACCCCGACATTTACATCGCATTCAAACATTCTGACACACATTGATTTGTGCGTGTCCACCTTAAGCCTTTCGGCTTAGTAGGTCGATATTTACAAGAGCTAGCTACAAGTTGACAGACAGAACCACTGAAACCAGCTAAAGCTGAGCACCATGGAGAATGTTTAACCGGTTCCACACAAAGACTAGGTTAGTGTGCTACTCACGATCATCGGCCAATGGGTGCTCAATGCTAATCTAATCAAGAGGCCACTAAACGAACATCTCTCATCTCTCTATGCAGAGCGGCAATTCCTTGAACTTCAGTGACGTCAAGAGGATACCTTTCCCGCAGTAAAATGGTTACAAGAAGCTATGCAACTGAACAAACGGGTACTTCCGCCTTTGACGATATAACGAGTTATCTAAAGAATTCCACAGGTATGACAACTTTGCTCAGTCAGATGTGCGTTGTCACTGTCTTGTCGTCATGATTACACAACAATTTCCAGTATGCTAAAGCTAATATGGAAAACTGGAAAAGGGAAGCCTTGGGTTTCTGCAGCGATGTAAAATAATGAAAACAAAAATAAGTCAACAATACGTCACTCACTTCATTCCATATTTATGAGGTGTATAGGCAGGCGAGCTATAATATGGATATTGGTGACAGGTAAGGACATCAGAGCGGGAATTATGAAATGGAATCTTGGGCGATGTCGCCACAATAATCTCTGGGGCAAAAGTCCATGAACTGCCGGATCGAACAGAAACAAAGGACGATGTTCATTTGATATTGTTTGACAATAGCAAGCAATCTATATGGTGTATAAAAGGGTCAATTGAGGTAAAAAGCGCTCTGTAATAATGTAATTTAGAAATTAAAACAAGCCCGATGAGTCATGAGCCAACCTTGGAGCTCAACCAGCTCATACCATGGGGAATGTAGCTACACGCTATGTGCTAAATGGTTCGTCGATTCATTGTGTTCGTTAATCATCACAAATACCAAAGATTTGTGGCTTGTGTGGAGTTGTGCGGTGGGTTTTTGCGCAACCCGATATTTTTTTTTACATTCAAGAGACTAAATGATCAATTGATTAATCTCTAAAAGATATTGTCCATAGATGAACCAACAACAGACTGAACCGTTAGTCACAGCCCTGCTTTATGCCACTGAATGCATAGGGGAGAGGAACTGACAGGCATTTCTCAGGGGGGGGGGGGGGGGCTTATGTAGTCCTGATGAGAATCACAATGCAAAAAGGCATCGGTAAACAAGGGGAGGCTGTTGCTTAGAAACAGACAGAGGGGGAGGGCCCGTATAGAAGAAGGTTGATAGTGATTGGAAAAGGAAAGGCAGGTGGGCCTCTGTCGCTATAGAAAGGCCTGTCTATTTGACAAAAAAAAATAGTCCCTACATAAAACCCCTAGAATCCAATGTAATTACAACAAACAAACCATCTACACAAAATAGTCATGGTATTAAAGGTGCAGTGTGTGTACCGGTAGTATTAAGCGGCATCTAGAGGTGATGAGGAGAGATAGGTCATAGATTGCCAGTAAGATAGCCAAATAAAAACGTCTGTTTTTATTTGGCTATATATACGGAAGAGGACCCGCTCCCTATATAGATATAAAGGCCTCATTCAAGCTAATGAAAACACTTTTCATGGGATTTTACACTAAAACGTAACAGAAATATGAATATAATATTCAATTTCTGCCAAGTTTAGTTCCCTCGCACGTTGCCACTAGATTCTACGCTACTGTACCATTAATATCATGACCACTGTCATTATTAATACGATTAGAACTATATTTTAGCATTGTTTTCTGACATGAAACCCAACCAAACATGCCCTTCACAATAAGATGAGCCAAGACATGGCGGGTTTATAATTTAAAGCTCAGAGGGAGGTCAAATGACTGTTTACAGGTGTCACGTGCTCCGCTGCAAGCCTAGAGAGAGTTATTTGAATGAGAGGTGGCGTCAAGCAGCGAGTTTCAGTTTCCATGAGGAATGTTTTTGGCCTCCATGCATGTTCCTTTCTGGGTATAACCGACATTCGGGATGCGCATAGATCATCATAGACAGCCATCGTCCCCGACATCCCCGACGGCGGCAGAATATTATGCTGTACTCTGAGCGTATTGGTTCATCTGGTTCTTCCCACATCTGTCAAGTGCATACGGCAATATCACATCGTGTAGCCTACCGACAGTATATCATTAAAACGCAAACCGACAAGACCTAATGGTACTCAGTTATACCCACAAGAGTAATTCAAATAATAAATGAACAAAATGCGTAGGACGTTTTTCGTACGTTTTATGATCTCTCTCATCTCGTTCCTATATATTCCTTCTGCCTCACATCAAATACGGAGACGGTTTTTGGAAAGCAGTTCAGAAGTCATTTAATCGTAGACAAATTCACCCCTGGATTAAGTTTGTGGCGGAGGTCTTATCTTTCAGCGACCACAGAAGTGCACATTTACAGATCTAGACTTTTCCATCTATCTATCGTTTCCGTAGATGGTGGGCGTCTTCCCCTTGTGTTCATGAGGTACAAAGTCTTAGACGCGCTTGTTAAACCTGCTCTCGTTTGGACCAACTCTGTCCTAAATAACCTAGTGAGCCTGCGTGTGTGTGTGTGTGTGTGTGTGTGTGTGTGTGTGTGTGTGTGTGTGTGAGTGAGTGAGAGAACATTTCGATGAAAAATAATGCAGAATAGTCTCTTTTTGCGATTTCATTTTCCCTTTCAGTTACAGTGAAAACCTCATTTGTTGTGTTTTTTTTCTGTTTCACATCTGCATCTCAGCATTTTCTAAAACCTCTGACACTCTGTGTCTGTGAAAAAGAATGCATTCGGGTGAAAAAGAATGCATTTGATGGAGATACCACTTGTAACTAGAGGTGTCATCGGGGTATTGCATTAACCTCGTGGCCATCACCACCACAAATATCATAACTGCTCATAAGTGTGACCGTACACATTCCCGTGGATATTTTAAATAAATCCCTGCAACTTTCCACTATAAATATAAACACAAAACACAATAATAGGGAACTGTCCCGTCCCATGTCGGTATACGCTGGTAGTTAAGTAGTTAACAGGAAACATAGAAATTCAGCACGATGAAAATCTCGGCTGAGTAGGCCTGGCTGCCCCAATAAAAGTAAAATGTCATCCGTTTATTGGAGATGGAGTGTACCGTTCTCGGCCCTCTTAGTCAGACTGGTTTCCAAAGCACCATTATGTCATGCAGGGCGGAACCGACATGAACTGGAAAGAACAACAAAGCTCATAGTGCGCGGTGCTACGACACATCGGGCCTGAAGCTGAAGGACACATGTGTGTGTAGGCCTACTGTGTTCTTCGCTGGGGCATCGTGGACAACCCGCCCAGTGGCGGCCATGTTGCCTCACAGTTAGCCTTGCAATAATGTGTTGATTTAAACTGAAGGTTCTGAAGTGTGGACTTGATGACGGTAAAGAATTTGGTACAGTAAACATGCCGCCTACCTTCATCTACATATGATTACTCTGATTGGATAACATTCAACAGTCATTTCCAAGATTACATGTGATCTTGGGCAACTATTTAATCAACCTGCGCTTGCAATATTTGCCTTTGCTTATGTTCTGCTCTGCATCGGACCATGGCAAGCTTTCTTTGTCTGACTAACCTAATGCTTGATATGTTGCATATGTGATATGTGTGTGTGTGTGTGTGTCTGTGTGTGTGTGTGTGTTATCAAGAGGTGTGTCTTGATAGCCACATCACAAGGAGTTCAGCCATTTCTGCTTCTGGGAGTTGACATACACCTGCCCAGTCCAGAGGGCTTTGTGTGGTGAATAAAATAAATAGAAAAGATTTAGGGGGAAGGGAACTACACCTGCCTAAAGAAAAAATAATCAGGTGATCTTTTAAGGAAAATTAAGGAAAGCTGATGCTCTATATGACTTACATCGCAAGGTCATGTCACATTGACCATCGCCATTTTAGAAGCATAGGACCATTGGAGTGCGAGTTATTCTGTTGGTAGCAATGTTTTTCTTGTTCATTATTTAATAATTTCTCATGAAATGATTATGATCATCATTGGGGGGGGACATCGTTGGGTTTGACACCAACACAGCGATTCTCATGTGAGATGTGGCAAAGTTTTCATTAGCCTAGGTTACAGTATATTTAGGCCTATAGATTCAGGATTTCTCTCTCTCAATATGGTCGAGTATCTACAACAAGAACTCACATGATGCATGCTGATGTACAAGTCCTATTACAAGATGCTTTTGAACAATTTGCCTGAGTAGAATTAGATTAATTCATCATTAAATTCCACCACAAAAAACTATTTTAGGCTCACTTGTGCCTTAAGACTTCTGTCTATTGCTCATTCACTTCTTGTTCTTTGGAATGCATACGTTGACGCCTCGCAAAGAAATAACGTAAGGTAATGTTGTTTCATGTGCAATGCAATTTGACAATCAAGGCAAGACTCATTTTGCAGGATTGTGAGTTCTGCTGCTTGGCTCTTTGGACTGAGTCCACAGCTGTGATCCAACATGCAGGCTGCAACAGGCCACCCGTCTCAGCTTGTTCCACACACAAGATAGTTTCAACATTACCCCACAGTTGCCCAATGAATGTTCTGACTTATTTACGCAGGGAGTCTGATCTGTTTTGGCGTTGGCTTTAATTGCACACAGTACACACACACACACACACACACACACACACACACACACACACGGGACCTGCAAAAGATAATCACATCCATGTCTCTGTGCTAATGTGAAAAACAACAATCGTTTAGTGGTTTTGAACGCCGCCTTGCTCAAGAGCATCCATGAATCATAGCTGAAGACGGGAAGAAAGTTAATAGAATTGTGATGCGATGAGTTTTGTTTGCTGTTTGTCGCCATCTGCCATCCGTACAGTATGTTTGTATAGGCCTGTTTAAAACGATCAAAGATCTCAATGTCCTTCTCCTGCTCGCGTCTTGTCTGACAATCAAAATGGCCTGAAAGAGGTCTTCAGCCATTGCTGTCCAAAAACACAATCAAGCCCTCGACTAGAGTCATCCTGTTGCTTCGGTCACATGCCACATGCCAGCCATACGATTCATTCATCGTCGGTCTCCTAAACACGAAACACGCATGTTGTACTGTCGATTCCAATCACCCACCAATCTGCTGAATAGCCTTTAAAGCGGAACACAACATGTCGTGTGTTCCCCTTCCAGGCAAGCATAAAGCAGTCCATGTCATTATCTGTCATTAGCAGAACACACGGGGTAACCTGGGCTGCTTTATTGGGGCCACAGTTATAAACAGACCGGCGAGAGATCAGGTATAGCCTCCTCCACCCCACGCTCCAAGTCTGAGGGCCCTACTGTATGGCCAACTGTGAAACCATAGTGTGGCCATAGTGGGGGGAAAGGAGGAACATCGATTGAGTAGACTGTAGTGTAGCTGGATTTGTAGAGAAGATAAACCGCTGTGTGAAGCTATCGTCTCTACCCTCCTCTCCTCCATTTGTCCTTCTTTTTTTACTCATCAGCCAGAGTATGAGAGAGACAAAGCCAGTGTGTGTGTGTGTGTGTGTGTGTGTGTGTGTGTGTGTGTGTGTGTGTGTGTGTGTGTGTGTGTGTGTGTGTGTGTGTGTGTGTGTGTGTGTGCACACCACCTGGCAACAACAGCTCACACACCCAGGCTTCATTTACAAGCCAAATCAGGGTGGGCATATAGGATGATTAGAAAGGTCGGCCGAATGCAAACTCATGCCTATTGGACACAACAGCGCCATTCACTGATACTATCTTCATCAGGGGTCCTGTGCTGACGGAGCCGCAGGTGTGAAAGCAACATGGCAGAACAGCAGTGCACTCCAATGTGAATTTGAAAGTCCCGGTCATGCTTGAAGCGCTACGATTAGGTCCATTTTGTGTCTCTGTCTCTGATGTAATCTCCAACTCTGTTATTTCCTCTCTGAGGCCTCACAGGGCTTACGTCATGCGTTTCAGCACAAAAAAAAAATCGATCCAAATGCCAATTAGATTAAATCATCAACTAGCTTAGTTATTGGGCATGTGTGGTATGTCCACAACAGGGAGAAAGTGTCCAGGTTAAGGATTTTTTTGTGTTTGGACTTGGAATGTGAGTGCCCATAGTATCAATAAAAACTGGGTGTGCTGTATAAATGTTGCTTAAACAGTGCCTGTGTGTTTATTTAGTGATGTGTGCAAAACGTCTTCGGTGCACCACAAAGTTTGTCAGTGTAGAAACAGGAAGCATGCATTTTTATCTCTGCTGCAAAGCAAACATTTTTTTTCTTCTTCTTTTTTTTTTTTGGTTCATGTTGAACGTTGAGCCAATTACTTTTTAACTCCTTCATGGAAGAAGAAGAAGAAGAAGAAGAAGAAGAGTGATAGTGGACAGTAAAGAGCGAGGGCGATAGGGCACCGTGACACAAGGAACACCCACAAGGGATTTGTTTACACCAGAGAATTACAGTGTAAACCTGCCTGGCCTCTGAATTACGGGATGAGCAGCATTCTGCGCCGATGAAGTGGGGAGATTGATGAAGGTGATGTATGGTGCAGAACTTGACTGACTCCATGCATCACCCTGAAGACAAGAGCCGAGAGCCAATGAAAGAGGAGGCCTCTCTCTAACCTATAGAATGTATGAAGGCACCGTATCACCAAATGTTTGAGAAGGATCGTGTGATGTGAGAACCGGTGCAGTGAAACGTAATTGAACTAACCCATAATTGGTGGTACTGCGCTCAACTGCGAAAACACATGTGGGCTTGGCTAGGGGGCTTGCAAAACACTGTTCCCTCCCTTGCTCCCCCGAAACACCATATAAGGTCATGGTGTATAAGAGAAATACAACAGGCAGGTGTATAAAACAAATACCCTGCATGTGAACAACGTGGAACTAAAAAGGCCATAACCTCATCATACCATACCTATCACATGATTTCATGTGAGCTCTTGATACCATGCAGTCTTAGCAAGCGTTGTGTGGGTGTGATGTGGACATTGCTTCAAAATGTGGGTTCGTTTTTTGACTCAAGATCAGTCTGGAACACACAAAGGACACACTATTGACACCGATACCGTGGCCCAGACTGTAGAACACAACTAGGTGTGTCATATGTGTGACAGGTAACGCTCTCAGAACCCAACTCAGAGGGTGCAGCACGACTGCTGCTTTACATTTGGTTATTATGTGAGTCAAAGGAGATACATGGCTACATCATGAGATTAACTAACCTCAGAGAGACTGGAATTTTGGGTGTCGGGGTCCATAGCAACAACTGTCAGATGTCAGTATCCAGGAAAAAAAAAAGGAATAAATAAAGATGAGGAGGAAACCAACAAGAGACAAAGACAAAAAAAATAGATAATCCACGGTATGCCTTCCGAGCGGCGAGGGCAGGGTTAAAGGTGCAGACCACTAGCTGCCCCCGACACGCACAAACACAACATAGGTTCGGGGAAAGTCAAAGAAAAAATGTGTGAGATGGCTGTTGTTTAAAACTGAAAAAGGAGAAGTGTAGTGAAGCAACTTGTTCTCTCCCCCCGTGAGTCACACAGCGCTGCCGCCATTGGTGCAGCAGCCCCAGGGTACGGCGCTCGCACCTGACCAATCAGGGGCCAGGACGGGCTCCAGTATGCAAATCGGTTCAGGTGAGTCTTGCTGCTGTTGAGGATTGGCTGCAGGCCGGGCTGGGGGGGAGGGGACAACCGAGAGCAGAGAGGTCTAACCGGCAAGGCCACACCTTAAACGACATAATGGATGATAGAAGAGTTTCTTGTGTGGGAGGAGGGATCGTGTTTCCTCGCACTGGATCAGGGCATGAATACAGTTGGACAGGTATGCATTCACTGCAGACTTTGACCAGACAATGTGGGGCAATCAAGTTTATAGCATCTGAACGGCAGTCAGATCCTGGAAAACATTCTGTCAGGGAAGATTGTGTTTTGAAAAGTCTTACCTCTCTGACAAGTGCCTTTGGAACGCGCTGTGAGTGAATTTGTCACGGCGAATTTGAAAGACACAGAGGATGGTTTGAGGCGGGCCCGGGGGTGTCGACGGTCAGGATGCGGAGGGGGTGGGTTTGTTTGTCGTCGTCCCCCTGTGGCAGTAAAGCAGTCGCCGCCCCCCCCCCCCCTCCCCTCCACCACATACACCTCCCCGCCCCATCAAACAACCATTATGTTCACTGACAGTGGGAGGTACGAGAGACAGAGAGAAAGAGAGAGAGAGAGAGAGAGAGAGACTGTAACGCTCAACAAAGCAGCCTTGCCTGACTGCACTTAGGCCAAAGCGTCTCTTAACCAAGCCAGTGCTCAGCTCACAGTCAGTCAGGTAGTTAGTTAGATAGGTATTTAGTCAGTTAGTTAGGCCGACAAATACACTTGACACAACAATACTGGACAGTAACCGTACATCACACAGCAGACTTGAATGATTTGAGTATCTAATGTCTATTTTGTACATTGCTTAGATTACCAACCTGTCATACAACCACGTTTATCTCGATTATCCTGCTAAGAATCAGGTGTGGGTGTGTGTGTGTGTGTGTGTGTGTGCCTGTGTGTGTGTACGCGTCTGCATGTGTGTGTGTGTGTTCGGTATATAGTAAGCTACCTGATACGCATCTTCATTAGAAGCCACAGTGCTAGCTAACAGGAAGAGGTAGTTTGCGGTAGATACTGTGAGTGGAGCCTAAAAGAAAGAACACGCTTGTGTCTTCTGCTTCACATAGGAAACATTGCACTGCAATGAAAACTTATGAAATCAACAGAATGAGTAACATCCTGGCTTACTTAATGACTTAAAAGTAATATAAACCTTACAGTATTATATTCCAAACTGTTACCTTTTGTTACACTACCGTTAATCTGTTCGACAGATTTAATTTTGAATTAAAATATGTCGTTTTGGACCCCAGGTGGCCATTAGCAAGACAATACCGTACAGGAGCAGTCCGGGTTGCGTCGAAACTTTGCTAATAGATACATGCTAACAGATAGCAGCAACAGAACAATCCCAGGAGTCTCAATGATAAATACCACAGCTTGGGCCCCCAAGGGAAATGGGCCATGCAGAGTCTGGCTTTTTGACATCAAGAAGCCTTGTGTTCAAAACACTGAAGCGTGTTGCTGTGGCACAACGTTGTTCATTAGACTAACCAACGAACCAGGAGATCTATGAGATGATTGCTTATTGAGATGAATAGGCATTCAAAACATCACTGGCTGTGTCATCACTGTAGCCCAATTTGTTGGGTCGATGACAATGCACACACACACACACACACATACACACACACACACACACACACACACAGCCTGAGGTCAGGGTGGGGGCCGACCCCTAAGAAGAAACATTTGACAGTGACCTAAATACTGAGGAACTCACAGACTCAAATTCTTCATTTTAACTTTCTTAGAATCTTTCCCTTTAGAAAGAGGAAAGTGAAATAGGAAGCTGTGGAATACATTTGACGATATAATCCGAAAATTAGCTGTTAAACTGTGACACGACACCAAAAGCAGTACTGAAATTTCAGTGTACAAAGCATAAATGCTTTGTTATAGTGCACTGAGAGGATAGGGTCATTACACAGAGGTCTTGATAGCGTGTGGCCATGACATAAAGTTTAGATCCAACTGTATCAGCAAACAAATGAATGTTTTTGGTTTTTTTTATAGTGGGCTAATTCTTCATTTGACACCACACTCTTTAAAATTATTAAAATGCCATGCAGATTAATAACCAATAATTTTACCCCTGTAATACAGAGATTCATGTCACAAATCAAACCCACATTCTCAGGAAAACTAATTTACAACACTTAAAGTGTTAATGCGCTTCGTGCTGAAATGAAACCCAGTCTGCATGTCTGTGATCTCACGCACAGAGAGCTTGTCTCATTGTGTGGGACCTTTGCCTCATGGCCAAAACGACAAATGAGCTTCAGCCAAACACCATTAATGTGTGTGTGTGTGTGTGTGTGTGCGCCGACCATGTGACCAGGCTGACTAAATAAAGGGGCACGCCTTTCCTTTGGAGCCTTACAATTATGGCTGCTGGCTGCCAACACGCAAGTATTGAGCTCAGAGCAGTCCTCCTAATAGCCACGCCGCCAGAGTCCCCGTTTTACAGCATGACCCTCCTGTTCCATATGGTTGGCTTACATTTAAGTGGAGCATTTTAAAAAGCAGTACATTTGATGTTCCCTGAGGAGGATGTATGCCAATAGTCTTCTCGTCTGTCTATCTTTAAAAAAGCACATTCATTCAGAACATTGCCATGCCAACGTGCAACACCACCCATTATGAGACAATTTACAATAACATTGAGGACATAAAGACGCCTATTGTCTCAATATGTCACAGCACTGTAACCTGGCAGAAATTCCACAATCAAGTGATAATCATATATTTAAATCCTGTATACTTCTACAAAAAGTCCCACTTTTGTCCGGTCGAAAAACTTCACCTGAAGTAGAAAGCACAACTTTTCTCCCCTCCTTACTGGAACTGGAATCGACTGATACTTAGCTAGGAATGCACAACACTGTTTCAACACCACACACAACCCACATGAAGTACTTCCCACCAAACAGGAACTTTCAGGAAACCTTGTTGGTGTATGAATGCTGCTTTATGTAATGAATTAAATGTCTTCCGATCAATCTTGGGCTACAGCCGCCTTTGGAAGGAGAGCCAGTCTGAAGGTCTAACCCGCAGTCTCTTCTTCAAGTCTGCAGTCTGTCACGCAGGAGGGTCACAAAGCATTAGTTGTTCAGTGATTCCCGAACAAATAATCTTGTCGAGGGGGTGGTGATTTTATGGATGTAATTCATCGTACTGTTAAGACACTATCACCGGACACAGCTGATTATTACAAAATGGAATGGAAGCCCTTTTAAAAACACAGGCACCCGTAGCCGGTGACGGTCATGGGACAGACTGTGTTTAGCTTCATTCATATAGGACTAACACATGCCGTGTCAGTGTGTGTGTGGGTGTGGGTGTCTAACTTCACAGGCTGCGGTGAAGATACAACAACGCAGACGGTTATTCTACATGCATGAACCTGACACACAGACGGCAGAACGTCACACACAATTAGACTCTGTAGCACACAAACCACACAAGATAAAATATAAAATAAAACATTCTGATGCTCTAGTGAAGCGCTCCTACTATTACTACTACTGCTACTGCTGTGGACTGTGTTCTGAGACTTTTACATGTTTGTACGAAAGGGAAATTTAAATGGTTCAACAAGACATTGGTTTGAATACAAAAGGCATTAAGTGGCGTGGCGAAGGTCAAGGCCTAAAAAGAGCCCAAAGACCCAGCCATTGACTGGTACCGTGTGTACCAGGTACTGATGTTCTCTTGATAAATGCATCTGTAATGCGTGCTTCATGTGTCCTAGATTAGCATGGCTTGGTGGAAACACAGCATTGAGACACACACAACAAGGACCAAAGTGTCCATCTTGGATGTGAGTTTGTTGGTTTATCTGACACGCATACAAAAAAAGAACCAATAAAACATTGACAACTTCTTTAGGTCCAGGAGGAGATGACAAATTCGGAATAGCATGACACATTGGCATGCAGACAGAATATTCAGCTACTTTGGATTGAATCAGTTAGGCCTACTATGTTATAATGCTGACACCTCCTAAAGGACAAATGACATGTGCTTTACCACATTTAGGCATACATTAATATTGAAAGATGCAATAACATAACAACACAGCAACTTGTATATATAGGCCTACCTTTGTCTTATTCACACTAGTTCAATTAAAACAAAATACAAATACAGCAATAATTACATAACTGCTTTAATTACTTTTAATGTAAAAATAGGGTTACACAAATGTATTTTTCAATGAGTAATCAAGGCTAGATAGGTTTGCATTAAGGATTTCACCAACCTAATTGCATCTATGGAGTAAAGAAAATGTAGGTGAATGGCTACGGTGAGCGATGACCTCTGAGAGTCACATGGCTCACTGAGCGAGCAGGGGGATGGAATGAGGTTACAGGTGGAATTTCCCTCTCTCTTTACCCGGTGACATCACAGCCAATGACAAAGCTTTACTACTGCTGCCTAGTGATCAGAGACACCTGAGGACCTGAAACTCAGGTGACAGGCCCCGGCCTGTGTTAAAAACAGAAACAGAAAATTAAGGAACTTTACCCTAGATGCTTCCTCTATGGTCTTTCAAAAGAAACTGTCAAACGCTGTGTGTTAGAGAAAAACGAGAAGTGCAGTATTATCTCTTGAGTTGATTTCTTCATGTGTGGTTTTCGACCATGACACACTACACCGTGGCAGTGGCACCTGTATGTTGCCATCTTGTGGTTATTCATAGTAGTGAAATCATAATCATAATATATTCTAATGTTACTTATATTATCTTCTCAGACTAAAAATTTGATATCTGAGTGACTCTTCATAGTTATGCATACATAATCACAACAGTGGAAGAGACTGAAAAGCACACATCATCATCATCATCATCATCTTCCTTTTAACCCACAGCCACATAAAAGCGATTTTTTTTTGTAGCAGTGTTATTATTATTCCTCCACTGCTCTTCCTCTTTGCCATGACAGCCCTAATGGTCTGTTCTGAACAGCAGAAGAGCGCACAAACCCTTCTTCTGGCGCAGCTAAATCAATATCCAGAACCCCATTAGGACAGGGACCGGAGCGGAGCCCAGACAGGGTAAGAAGCGTAAGGAGATCTCCCGGCATCTTGCACTGCCTCAACATTAATATGAGCCCCTGAACAATAACACAGCACAGCTCTCCATTGTCTGTGGGCCACTGACACACTCCTCAACCGCTCAGACTGCTGAGAGTGACATCACCGTCACATGATGAGTGCCAGGAATTTCATTAGCCTCTCTGCCTCGACGTATTCTGTTCCCAGCGGTGTGCAGGAGCAAACAAAACCTTGCCATTAAAATACAACCGTATGGCCCGGAGCTTGTGTTTCGTTGTTTCGGTACTACAGGCCAGTATGACACCAGACAGGGTCACGCGGGGTTCATCTGTGGTGTGTTGTCAACGTTGCCTTTCCCGTTTGGTCGACAGCGCGAGTGCATTATGCATGACGGCGACTTAAACCATGAGACAGAGAAAGGGAAGACAACACAGGTGGATGATTGGGCAGAAAGGCAGTAGCAGCAGCAGCAGCAGCAGCAACACAGACAACAGCGTGCACTTGTCAGGTTAATTGAACTGAACAGAACACATAACAACAGCACACATGGCACACTAAAAATAGACACTTATAGAGGATAATCAGTTTTGGAGAGAGGGGAGAACAGTTTCCACTTGTACGCCAAGAAGGGAAGACTTTCTGGGAAGGGGGACGAGTTAGTCTTTCCAGCTGGTCTTGTCTGATTTGCCAAACCCCCCCCCCCCCCTGGCCCATCCCTTATAACTCCAACGTCACAACTGCCTTTGGCTGGGGGGGAAAGACGACCAACATCAACCAATGGGATCCAGTTTGGCCCCGTCCCACGACACAAGCATCTTAACTGAGAAATGTAAACATCTGGCAAACATTTGGACTCCCCTGAAGAGGGGTGATCAACAATTTGCGGGAAACAACATTTAGCTAAACATAGCACAGACACGTTGGCCTCCTGGTCGAGGTTCAAGTCGGAGCTGGACACAGCAGAAGACTGTGAGACATTTTAATACATGATTTTTGCTATTCTCTTGACCTTACTACACTGTATGAATACATAGCATTCCATTCCAAAGCATATCTTGAATTCATTTGATAAAGTGTCTTAATGGCCATCAAAAATGCATGACTTTGGAGGATTCCAGAAAACATTCTTGTATGAGTCTATTTTATATATGATGATTTGTCATAATTGGCTTATACATTGGGATGGTTTTCCTGCAAGTGTCCCATTCAGCAGTAGCCTGTAGTATGACCAGTGTGCATTCAATGTAGACCTACTTTGCACATATATTTATTGATACAATAAAAAATACAATAAATATGACTAAATAAAAGTGGCAAAGTGCCTCTAACTGACATGACAAACAAACACACACACACACACACACACACACACAGACAGTGCTCTGTCACATGCCAGTCATGGTGGAGGCTGAAAAACCAGTCAGTAAGGTCACTTATCCCTGCAGCTATTGACATCATAACATGAACGCAATGGGACATCATAACATAAACGCCATGGGTCACCACTGCCCTGCTGACACCACAATGATATCAAATATATTAGTAAGCCTACAGTGAAGATGTTATACATGACCAAGAGACCTTTGAATACATTTGAACTAAACAAATATATAACACATGACTCAACACCGCCCGTGGTCTGAATTAAATTGTGTCATGAAAAAAACAACTTTACATTTCGTGGCCAACGTGTTCATCAAAGTGATTTCCCATTAAACATGCTCACAAAAATAAATGCTTACCCTCGTACAAAGTGACGTCGTATTCACGTACTTTTTACACAGACTCTGTTTATGAACGTGATGAACGTGAGCGCGTCAGATATTATTGTTGTTATTCCTCGGTCCTTTCCATCCCCTCTGCTCCTACTCCAGATCCCCCCTGGTCCTGGTCCTGGTCCTGGTCGTGGTACTGGTCGTCGTGGTGGTCCTGGTCGTGGTGGTCGTGGTTCCTGACACAAGGCTCCTACTTTTTTCCCCTGACGCGTGGGGGAATTCCTAACGGTCACATTTTCCTGGGAAGCGATTGGACGACATCAACGGTTTCTCCCGCCGCCGCCGCCGCCGCCGCTGCTGCTGCTGCTGCTCCCCCGCTTGGTGGTGGGCGAGACCGTATTTATATTTATATTGATAGGCCTATTTATTATTGATTATTTATTATTGTTCAATATTGCTGAGTCCACACACACACACGATCGTCAAAAACACAAAACACAGATAAGAAAGAAGTAGTAAGATAAGATGTTTTTCCGTGGATGTGGTCTCTCTGTGTGCGCTTCTCGCTCCTTTGGCGACTTTACGCAAAAACGTGAACTTTTTCGAAACGGGGCGTGGTTTACGTTTTCCTTCAAGATAGACGTGACGGTGAGACTAGACTAGAACGGCTTTAATGTTGACACCGACGCTAAATGCCGTGAATGATCACATCTAAACAACGTGGGTGTGTCAATGTATGGCCTGTGATCACGTGATATAATGTTGTGTTGTATATTTATGATTGACATAAAAGAGTAGTTCCCATACCGGGAGTCGAACCCGGGCCGCCTGGGTGAAAACCAGGAATCCTAACCGCTAGACCATATGGGAGGTGGTAGTGAGCGGCGTTTTCTCAGTAGATGTAGTCAATGTGTAATGTAATAGCTGGCGGTTCATGAAGCTTCACATCGTATCGTGTTTGTATTTCATTTTGGTTGTTATTGTGGAAACCCGTAAGCGTCGCGTTTCAACACAGTATCCACCAGACTTAAAACGCTACGTGTGAGTCTATTATGTGTGATACATGGGCGAACATCGCCACCTGCTGGGTCATCTCTAGGGACTACAAGGGACTTTTACCAACAAGGGATACCGTCAAAACACACACGTCACTCATACATGATTATATTTAAGTTCATGTTTTCCATTAAAATACCATGGAGATTTTTTCAATGATTATTACTTCCTACTATAACAGACACATATACATGATCAAATAATGGTGTTTGAGGAACTCTCCACAGTAACCAGTAATCTCCTCTCATCATCATGTGCAATATTCTTAATGTCATGTGCAATACTTATTCTCAATATTATCCTTGCAATATCACCATGCTACATTACCTTTCATCATTATGTGCAATATTCTTAATATTCTTGATATCATGTGTCATCGCATCATGTGCAATACTTCCTCTTACCATTATTATTATTACCCTTTTATTACACTTCAATTATTGCCAAATTGTTTTTTGCGGACTGAATATCTTACCTATATTTCTATATTTTTTATACTTCTCCTAGGACTTAGACTTACTGTAAATGTGTAAATCTGTTATTGTATTTGTATTATTCTGTTGTTTATTTCTCTATTGTTTTATTATATTGCAATGTAACCTGGCACAAGAATTTCCTTCGGGATTAATACAGTTCTATTTTATCTCATCCTATAGTTTTACAGTCTATGGTGTGATCCCATTGGATACGATATTCGAAATATTATTGTTTCCTTCATGACATTCAGACAAACACTATTCCAATCAGTGTGATAATAGAAAAAGAATAATAATAATAATATAATTATAATATATAATAATAATATATTAATTAATTTCCGTAGCGGGGCGGTTTACAAATAATGACAGCTGCAGAATTGTGTTGACGCCACAAATAGGTCTTTTATGCGCCACCCCAAAAAACTGTTGCTAAACAAATGACGTCATTTTTACTGGAAAGACCTACGTTAGGTGCGTGGGGGGTCAAGGCATGATCGGCGCGGTGTAGTTGCTAATAAACAAGACACGAACCGCTGTCGACGTGTCCCATTCTACGTCCGCCTAATCACTATGTAGATGATACGCCATTTTATGCAGATATCTTTCCCCCATTTTCGCTAGAATGCAGGTTGGCCAGGTTGGGTTAACCCGCCCCCCCCCTCCTCCCGGGCAAGATAGTGGTATCGTCCATCCACTTGAGACGGCGGCTAACCAGTACAGCGGCGGCAGAAAAATAATTCCCAAACTAACGCTGCCGCTGTAATATAACGCACTGGAAACACACTTCGCGGCGCTTTTAACGCGAACGTGTATGCTTGCGACTCTAGTCACCGTGTGACCACAATGTCAACGCCAGCCAGACGACGATTAATGCGAGATTTTAAACGGTAAGGACGCGGAAAACAAGTGAAAATTCGCGGAGCTAGCCGTGTTAGCGACCGTGGCTAGCGTCGCGTCCGCACCGCTAGCCACGGGGGCTAACTAGCTATTAATGGACACGTCACGTCCCTCTTGCGTGGAACCAGGAAAGCGATCCGTGTGTGTGTGTTCATGAGGTGATAACTGGTTGATGGGTTATTTGATCGGTGATGGTCGACGTTTAAGCGAGGGAAACGTGGCGAAAGTGTGTCGAAAACAACCCTGTAGCTCCGGGGGCAGGAGCTAGCTGGCTGGCCTGGTGACGCCGGGCAGGAAGGGAACAGGGATGTCGTAATCTTAGGTGTGATGAAGAACTATTTTGTTTAAAGAGGTGTGTAGACGTCACGTCGACTGGTGATTGTTGGTGTTCATACGCAATATATATATCTATATCTATATATATATCATAGATCGAGCCAAATTGAAGTCTAATTTTGATTGATCTTCATGGTGATAGTGGTGTTTGACGAGACAAGTACAGCTATTTGCGTCAGTCTCTAGAGCAATAACAGATTAAAATAGTGCCTGTATGTGTTGTCACCCACCGTTGCTCACTGTGGAGACTTGAGGAGGTTGGGATTGTGTGCTCAAAAACAAGCCAGCGTGTTGTGATGTTTTGATCGTGGTCTTGTGATGTGGGACACATGTTACAAAGGGCTACGACATTCAACACGTGCTCCTACTGTTGAGTACAGTGCAGTACAGTGCAGTACAGTGCAGTCAAATCCCAGTACAGTCTGCAGCCTGACTTTTGACCTGTGGGATAAATAGTGAATCCAATCTATTGGCTAACTACAATGTAACAGTCTTTTACATACGTTTTTAATAAAAACGCATGTAATGATCATGTTTTTCAGACACATCAGTTTATTTAGGCTCGCCTCTCTACTTGACCTTATTTTTCTTTCTTCACATCTAGCGGTTAGTGTTGTCATGGTGCTATTTTAACTTGTTTTTATTGTATTGTTAGGCTGCAAGAGGATCCCCCAGCAGGGGTTAGTGGCGCCCCGTCCGAAAATAATATTATGGTATGGAATGCTGTCATATTTGGGTGAGTATATCATATTTAAATTAAATGCAGTTCAGCCTTTTGTCATGAGTTTGCATTTGAAAACCATTTAGTACCTTATTATCATGTATATCAACTGGTGGCTTCAAAGAGTCTCATATTTCAATCATTTATTGTCATTTAATCCATGGTATGTAAATTAATCTGTTGTTTCTAAATTCTTTTTGTCTTTTCATTAGACCTGAGGGAACACCCTTTGAAGATGGTAGGTTATCTCAAAGCCTATATTAGCATTGCTATTGTATGTTCTTCGATGTTGGTAATGCGCTCAGAGTGCCACATCTCTTTATGTACCACAATGATATGTTGCTCTCTCCTTCAACAAATGTACTCTTCGTAAGTCGCTTTGGATAAAAGCCAAATGCCCTCAATGTAAATGTGTAGTAGCTAATCTGCTTTGATCCATCAAGTACATTGGCAAATCTTATGACAGCTAAACGACATTCTGCTCCACGGCAGTACAGTCTAGTAAGCCTACTTTAGCTTGGTGTGCTGTTTTAAAGCCATGCATCTTGAATTAAGCTTTCATTGTCTTACTCCTAGGAACCTTTAAACTCACCATTGAGTTCACAGAAGAGTATCCAAATAAACCCCCAACGGTGCGCTTTGTCTCCAAAATGTTTCATCCGAATGGTAAGATTAAGTCGTGTGTCAGCAGCCTAAATTATATTAAATTCGACTTGTTTGCAAAAATGTTATGTTTTTCCTTAATTTCTTTTCTTGCAGTTTATGCCGATGGCAGCATATGTTTAGACATTCTTCAGAACCGTTGGAGTCCAACTTATGATGTTTCTTCAATATTAACTTCAATACAGGTGTGTTTTTACATATTCATGCACATTAACAGCAATATCATACTGGTTTCCAAACAGGGTTATAAGCAGTGTGTTACACAATACACCTGCAGCTGCATCTCTGTGCATTAACATGTTCTCATTGCTAGTGCACACTGGTCATTACTCGTGGAGATAGCAGGGTAAACTGGGGAGTATATACACACATATATGCATTTCACAATACATGCTTGTCGGAAAAATACTTAACCATTTTTGTTGATCTATTTATTCAGTCTTTACTGGATGAGCCCAATCCAAACAGCCCTGCCAACAGCCAAGCGGCCCAGCTGTACCAGGAGAACAAGCGCGAGTACGAGAAGAGGGTTTCTGCTATTGTCGAACAGAGTTGGCGTGACTGTTGACACGTGTGTTTGTTTGCTTGCAAGTATGAACAATGTCCACCACAAGAATAAAGACTTCACAGATCACGTGAGGTCAAGCAGTAATACGCAATCTACAACCACACATGGTTTTCTCATTTGTTTGTTCCATGCGCTGTTTGCTGTTGTGTTGTGGCATTGCCTTCTACAGAATGCTATTGTTGGGCGGTAGCATATGTTCAAGTAAATGTACCTTGTTATATCTGGGTTACTTGTTACATGCTCCAGATTACCCCTTCACCTTTCATCCTTTCTCTCTGTCACCCACCAAGTCTGGGCGATTGACACATGTACTTTAATCTTAGCGTGGTTTGCGGTGTCGATCAACATACCTTTTTTTTTTATTTGTATTTTTGGTGGGTCTTACCAAGTTACCATGTGTTTGTTACCCGTTTCTTTTCAGCCTTTGTCAATAAGTTGGAAGGAAAATGTATGATGGGTAACAAGAAAATGTGCTAGTGTGGCAGAAGGTATCCTGGTGCTGACCTCCATCTCTTACAATCAATGCCTTTTGAGGAACATGCAGACAGGAGTACGGAGTAGCTGGCTGGAGGCTACATGTTCACACCATGCCTTTATGTATACCGGTTCATTACTTGACTCGTTTCAGACTACATGTTAAGGCAGATTGAACTCTGCCATTTCCCGGCACTTCTGGTTTGTGTATTATCCTCCCCCCCCACAATCACCCCTAAAGTTAAACTCGTATATAAGCTGACTCAACTGCCTGAACATTGGCGTCCCGTTTTCTATGGCGCCGTCTTCAGTTTAAACTTTGCACTGGTAACCCATGTAACAAAATGTACATTTCTTCTTGTAAATAAAATTAACATAAGCCAGTTAATTGTGGCCCTTGCTTCTTCAGTACCTCGAGAAAATCTACATCGTTATGTTTAGTTGGTTTCCGGTTTAATTTATTCAATAACAGCTGTAAAACAAGCAGACATTAACTATTCACACAAATGAAACACCAGACAGTTAACAAGATCACAGCTTTCACAATTCCATGTGAAGATAGTTTAACATGTGGAAGCCTTCAATTGAAAGGCAATAGACCCTTTTCACAGATCAGAAGCAGGGTGTAGTAACTTCTTGTAATTTTAACATTAGGTGGGTATTATGTATGCGTCACAGCACCAGCCTAGTCGCTGTACATTTGACTAGCTGTGTATACTAGTGCACCGCCATACCTAAATCGAACAGACCCATAATGAATGGGCTACACCTGTGTTTTTCTTGCTGTCAAAAGGGTCTATACACATTGCAAGTGCTAGTTTGGACTTCAGCCGTATCAACGGTTAGATTGGGTGTATTCTTTGCTGTCATGGTACTTAACATGTAGAGGTGCATATTTTGCTACAGTGAAAAATGTTCCGAAAAAAAAAAAAAGGGTATCTGGCCAAATTTCAGTGATGTTTAATGACAGATAACCAAGGCATTCAAACATGAAAGCACTCAAAACAAGCATGTAGTGCGGAAAACCAAACAAGACTTGTGGAATGGCAAAAAAAAATAAGAGCAAAACCATTATCTAAAATACCTTGTTTAGGCTTAAACCATAATGGCAGAGGAATGTAGAAATTTCCAAGTTGATTCTAAAAGATACCCTACTATTAATCTGTATTGTATTGTTGTATGAGTCAGTCTGAAGTATGAATATTACTGTCATACTTATGTTGTCCAGAGGTCCATGCCAACAAAACCGTTCATGCAAATCAGTGAGAGGCCTGAGGTTTGACCAGCTCATAGCGTCCCACCTGTCCCTCCTGTAGCAGCTGACCGATGAGCTGGTCTTTATGTACCTTGCGGCTGACAACCAGGAAGCGCTGTCTGCCCTGTCCGTACGACTTGCTGCGCAAGCCGTATTTCTGAGATATGTGGTGGATCTGCTTGCGTTCGTCATTGTTGAGGTCGGTGGAGAAGCGCAGGTCATCTTGGCGTTCGGATGTGGCATAGTTTCGGATGATGTCTTCGATATCCCGCTTGCTGAGCTGATTCCCGGGCTTATCCATGTCCATGCCCAGACCTTCCCTGGAGAACTGCTCCTTGACCTTGATTGGTTCTGCGATCCCCTCCCCGTCGCGGCCGAGTCCGCCGCCCTTCCAACCCATCTTGCGGAGGAGCTGGTTTCCGATGTTGTCCTCCTTGATCTCCTGCTTGATACTCTCTTCCGTGGCGCGTGCCAGTATCTGGTGGCGGGATATGGCGTCACAATGACCCTCCTTCCTGAGGTTGGATTTAACCACGGCCTGCGTCTGTCGCAACGTGGTCAGGGCCTCCTCCGCCGCAATGTGTTTCACGACTTTCTTTGGCCCGATGCCCGCCGCCACATACTGTCCTTCCAGATACACCTCGCATCTCCAGCGGTGGTCGGGCAGCACGGTAAACTTGTAGTCGGCTGACACTTTGTTGAACTGAGCCGTGTCGTTTATGATACAGATGGCGTTATCCGAGTTCTCCAGAATAACCAACTCACTCAGGTGTTTTTTCCTGCCCACCTGTTGCCCAAACCATCCACTAGAGGGATCCGACGGATTGTTTCCCCTAGAATACTGCGACTGCTGCTCTTGTTGCTGCTGCTCTTGTTGTCGTGTCGCCTGGTTCATGCGAAGTTTCCTCACCGCCTCCTCTGCTGCGGAATGCTTCGAACTCTTCTTTGTGCCCCTGGACTGGGCCACGAGCTCCCCCTGCAGGTAGACACTACAGAGCCAGTAGCTGCTGTTCGGGACCAAGTCAAACTTGTAGTCGATCTTCATGCGATTAAAGGCGGCAGAGTTGTTCAGTATGCATATGGCGTCATGGGCATTGTCAACGACCACAAACTCTGTCCAGTGTTTACGTTTGTCAGGCTCGTACTGGCCCTTTGAGCTCGGTGTTGGCTTGTCCTCTGGATTTCGGAGTGCGGGCAAAAAGGCTGGGGTAGGACACTGCATCTGACATACCACAATGTCGGTGACGATAGAGTGTTTGTACTTGCGCTGCACAACGCGAACTTCAGCGGGCTTGAGGAAGAGTTTAACGGCCTGCTCCGAGGCACGGTCCCTGGCTCCATTTTTACTGCCCGAGTATCCGGTAGCAAGATAAACACACTGGCACCTCAGCTCACATGCATAACCTTCGGTCAGTACTTTTCTGTTCTTCGGGAGGTCGGCTTGAGGGATGTCTTTCAGGTTGACGTATATATACTCAGGGTTGGTCTTGCAGGCCTGGATGCTGCGGCTCAACATGAAATTGTAATTTGGCGAGTCGGTTCCGGTCATGTACATGGGGTCTCTAAAGGAGACTGCTAATGCAGCTCCCACGTTGGAGATCAATCGCTGTTTCTCTTCCAGGACTGCTGCAGGTATGGCCCGAATTGGTGGCGCGGCGGACTGTGAAAGGCTGGGGCTGCTCCTGCCGGGGCTGTTGTAAACTCTGCTAAATGGCCTACTGGAGGATGGACGGTCCTGGTGAGTATACGCCGACGCTTGCCGCCCTGCATCCCACGCACCTGATCTATTCCCTCCGCTGTAGCCATCATGCCTGCTGGGCTGAGGGTAGGAATCTGAACTCCGAGATCCATGGGCTTCATATTTAGCTGTATAATCCTGTTGTGTCTTTGTCATATAGTTGGAGGTAGCCCCGCGGGCTGCATAGCCTAGCCCAGAGCTCGTACTACCTGAGGGTACGTCTCTATCTCTATCCCTGGTCCTATCTCTATCCCTCCAGGAGTCAGAACCATATGAAGGTACTCTGTCAAAGGCAGATCTGGTGGTAGAGTATCCCTGGGCTCTTCCACTGCTGTAGGCGGACGGCTCGGACTCCCATGATCTTGCACCATGAGAGTCACTTCGCTTGCGCTCCTTATCATTTTCCTTCTCATCAGTGCCAGCACCTCCGCTGCTCCCCCCACTGACAAAGTGTACAGGCTCAAATCGTGGTCTGGCACCAAACTTTGATATCGGCATCTTCCTTATGGGCTCTTCTCCTGTGACAAACAGCATAACAACAATGTTTAGAAGCCTTGCTTGACATGTGGCGTACGGTACTCCCTTCACATCGGTTAGTACAACCCTGTGTGCATATTACGATGGTTAGGGCAGGAGTTGTGCAAATACTTACTGCCATCCGATGAATTGGGTCTCTTCTTTGCTTCAGAATTTGTACTCAGGTCAAAGGAGGGCATTTCGCCAATGCCAAGCCCTTCTGCCATTACCAGCACCTTACAGTCAGAGCAAGGCCATACCTAGTGTTGGGAATTAAGGTGTTAGTCTGGCAAAAAAGTTCATCAGAGGTCATCGGCTAAACTTACTATCATAACTAGAATAATAAAAACAACAACAAATTACCCATTGTGAAAATGAGTTCATACAAACGTTCACCCAAAACACCGCTTCTAAGAATAATAACTACCTGTTCACCGACCCTGGCGCTCCGCCCCAACCGCATAAGCACGGCCTGACTCAAGCCTGACCAACATACATACATACACATACATACATACATATATGTATGTATATGTATGTATATTATTACAGCATTACACGCGATGAAGACGTTGCGTTGGTGGTAAACACGGACACGAGGCCTACGTACCGGAGTGACGCAGTAAGCCGACACACGGAGCGGCTCGTCGGCATCTCAGCGGGAAATGTGTCGGCTCAAAAGAACCGCGAATCTAGCCGCCGATATGTGCGCTGCGATGCGACGTGAACACAACGAGAACGCACGGCGCAGCCCTTACCTTAAGACGCAGCCGTGTTCCAGAGAATCATCGGTGGTTCGGCGGTGAATTAAACTCTCCGGGCAGATGCGTATTGGCTAACTAGCTCGCTCGCTAGCTAGCTAGCGGCTAATAGCTAACTAGCTATAAATGTGATTTGAAAGCAGGCTAGCCGACCTAGCTGCTGTTAGCTCCGCACCGCTAGCGCCGCTCAGAACCCCGGTGGCGGCGTCCGCGTCCGCTCCACGCAACCTTGCGGTGTAGCTTTCTGTGTAGCGCAGAGACCCGGCCCGCAGATAAATAAATAAAAAGAAAGAAAGCGATGGATACTACGGTTCCGGACGCACTGTATAGGGTGTACGCGAAGCCTCCGCGGCGAAGTAATCCTACGTTAGCGCTACAACAGCGTCCATTTTCTTTGGAGCTACTGTAAAAATCATGGCGGCTGTCACTGACTGCACTGGCCCACAATGCACCGCGCCGCGTGGTCTGAAACCCTAACTGCAGTTGACATGAGAGGTGGTGTGGCTCTATGGACGTGTACATAATGCTTAGAGTATTGATGCTACTGCCAGAAACACACATACGTGTCATTACTTATTCATACTACATGTATTTATAAATACACATTTGTATCATTTTGTATCACACACACACATTCTATCTTTTGCAGGAAACAAACATTGAGATTTTGGACAGGGTGGTTTTTTTTTTATTGAAAATGTACAACAACAGATTGAAACTACAGTAAAGTAGGCCTAATATGCGTTGTGGAAAAGTATTGGAGTACAAGAAGTGATGACTGGTGCTCAAAATTTATTTTCCTGACACCATTTTTTTTTCTTTACAGTGAAAGCCACATCCAAGGGTAATATTTCATAAACAACAGGTCTCCACTTCAATACACAAAATATATCCTTATAAATTAGATAAATGCACAGGTATTCTTCAGTATTTCTCTATCTGGGGATCAATCCAACTACACCTTATGGTAATATTTGGCAAATGGGTTCAAAAATTATAAGACAGCAAATATACATTATAAATGTGCATCATTAAAAAACAATATTTAACAGACTGCAAATGTAGTTAACCAGGGTTAAAACAACAAGGGAAGAGGTCATGGTCACTTCAGTAATTAAATAAAGGTATGCATGCAAAATACAGAATAGGCTGGTGACTGTTAAAGCACAATGTGTAGTAAGAGAGCACTTAATGTGACCTCCATGGTATTCAAGCATGAAATCCAGCCAGTAATGCCTTTTAATAAGAAAATGATGGATTCAGTTTCTGCAGGATTTTGTACATAAATGTATTTAATACCAATGTTGTGTAATGATTTCACCATGTGACAGCCCATTATTTCCAACTGGAAAAAAACCTATTAATTCTGCAATTATCATTCTTATTAAGCAATACTTGATCATACTTGAATGTTGAATGCAGTTTTTGTATTAGAAATCAGCTTTCCCATTGAAAAGGAAGGAGATAATTGCAATGTTATTTTAAATGGAGGCCGATTTAACAGTTGTGTAAGGAACCACAGAAACGCCCCCCAAAGATGTCTGCTCAGTTTCTTTTAAAGACAGCAGCCAATCCTGAGGCTTCCCCACTCGGCTCAGTTTGATTTACTTCCTTATTATAAATACCATGCGAGTACACATAAGGCCTTATTCAACAAATCAGATAAAAGATGCAAGATTAAAAAGGTTGCAGGGAGTAAGAACAGAGGAGGTATTGGGTGTTTTAGTTCTTGTTGAAGCTGCAATCCCCTCTTCTGACGGCCAAGATTAAAAAAAGCTATAGACAGAGAGGGAGAGAGGGAGGGAGAGAGGCAGGTTAGAGATGGCCAAGCGATAGTGCGGATGTCACGATGAATTTTTAGATTGCAGAAGATACATCAGAGGACAGGCACGGCGGGTTTAATCCTCTTCATGCTTTTGCAGTGAATATTGTTTTGATGGACTGCGTCATGCCTTCCGACACCTGCAGAGAACATTGGACTTCACTTGGTTGTCCAGGTTATCTGGGAATGGCATAAGTGGGAATTTTTTTGTCTTTAAGAACAACCTTTCAGTCAGTAAACGCAACAAAAAGGTGTTTGCCATCAAACCAACCGCAGCCAAAAACACTGTGAACCACACACACACTAAGAATTTGTGTGTTGAGCAATCAGATGTGAAGTTAGAAGAAGCAGAAAAAAGCAGCTTGGAAAAGAAAACAATAAAGAGTGAATTGTTAACACATATTACGCAGGAAGGATCAGGATTAAGAAACACACAAGGGGTGTCGTCCACAAAGCCTCTGGTCACACTTTGGGGTGTTAAACACCCCACAAAGCCTGGTCCCTTAGCAAGGCTTCAGGGTTGAAGACCTACTCAGTGCAGAGCCACGGATTACTGCAAAGGAAAGTGAATACACAGACTATTAAGTGGAGGATTAGGATGGAGATATGGAGCACCCGTTGATTGGACATTTTCATTTCGATAAACTCCTGGCATCCGGCGTAAAGCAATGGCAATTGAGATGGCGGGAATTGAGATTGACGGTGACTGATTGACGGATCTGTATTCAGGGTGTAAAATCGACAAGGACGCGTGTGGAATATACACACACACAAACAGTTATTCCGAGCACAGTATAACGTAAGTGCAAATATATGATATCACTAATATTTGTCCATGTTGTGCTCAAAGTCAAAGACATTTGTGATTGCAATTTACGGTATACTGTGTGTGTTCTTTATGGGTATGAAATGGGTACATTTGACAACACAAAAACACAAAGTAAAATAATGTCACATCAGAAGCCGTGCAAAATGCATACTAAAAAAATGATCGTGGCCACAAGTTCCATATTTGGTTAAAGTTGGTATTTATTCATTGTTTTAGATTAAATACCTTTGGTGCAACATTGATACACATTTTAACTTTTTGCTGTATAAGGTCTATTTTAATGTGCTTTCATTTAAGGTAATAAAAAAGGTGGCATTCACACAGGAAAAACACATGGAACAAAAAAACAAACATTTGTAAAAAAAAAAAGCAAGCCTCAAATATGAAGGCAAATACACAGGTATGAACATGAAGACCCATGAGGTATAAGAAAATAAGAGTATGTATTGGCTCATGCATGAGGCTAGAATGAAACATCCTTTGCCCAATATAATAATACGATGAAATCACTACTAAATCCATATGATTATGGATGCCAAAAATACAAATTGGGAGTGTATTTTAGATAACGTTTCAGTGAATTTCAGCCCATAAGGTGCAGTCTTCCTTTTCCGAACATCCTTGTTTGTGGTCCTTGGTCAGACGGCCTTGAGTCAAGTCAGAAAGCGGTGGACTTGAAGTCACAACACCACGCCGTTGACTACAGACTGGTTGTGTCGGCTCAATATACGCTACACTATTTTCCACAGCAAGCTAGTCTAATGAGCTGTGCAGCCGTGTTTTTCTGACAATATAATATCTTCACTTCATGTTTGTTGGTCCACAAATGATACAGGAAAATTTAAAAATTAATGAATTAGGAAATGGGTTTGTCCTTTGTTGTTAGACGTGCGCACAATAAGATGTGAATCAATTTGCAGTAATACTTTTACAATAAAAAATAAGTTGAAAAAAAGAAAAGGGTTTTTCTTTTATATTATTGAAGGCTCCGCACACCCGTCAACGCTTTGGTTTCTGCATGACTGACCAATACTTCTTGTGCAATGCATCCTTTTTCCTGTCCATTCGGAGTTCATGTGTCAACAAAGACGCTAAGTTTTGTGTCTCCAAATAATGACGGGTACAAAAACTCGACTGAAAGATCGGCGTCAATCAGTTTAGGACAACAAAAAGATGCATGTTTGGGTAAAATTATTTCAAAAGTATATTGATATTAATGGCTCGGTTTGTGTCAGGGTTTTGCGATGGGGGATAAAGGCGGGAATGAGGGCCCTGCAAGGGTGACATGGTGACAAGTCATTCACAGCAGGGTTGAGGGGGGGGGGGGGCCCTTTTCAACAGGAATCCAGAACTGGAAATAAGAGAGAAGGGTGGTTATTGCTTTCTAAGTGTTAAAAACAACTCCCGCTACACATTCCATGAAGACATTTATGACAAAACATGTACTTCCCGTTCGTGTTAGCTGGACTGTACTGACGAGAAGAGGCATTCAGGGATGGACAACTGGCCGCGGATCCAAAGTGTGTGATGGCGTAAACATTGAAATATATGCCAAATATATTTCCACAATTATTTTCGGTTTTGGATCTACATTAATTACACTAACAATTGGGTTTCTCTATTTACATTTTGTCCCATTTAAATGAAATGAACAATTTCAAGTCCAGTCACTGGTTAGTGCTGTTTATGTAAGGACCCTCCACCCAGAAGAATGTGTGTTTGAGTGTTAAACGGGGGCGTTTTCTGATATTTACTTGCAGGACAGATGTCTTCATTATCCCATCTCTCGTCTTTGTGGACTCAACACATAACAATATTTCTCTCAGGATTTTGGCCAGGGCCATCATATGTCTGCCACGTCAACACAATAATAATAATAATAATAATAATGTGGACCAAATAAACAGCAGAGAGGCCCCCGGGGCCCGTGGACAGCGTATCAGCCCTGAATGCTCCTTTGAGTATGTGACAGTAGGGAGGGGCAAGATGTAGAGAGGACACAATAAATCTACTCCGGAACAGGAAGGGGGGGGGGGGGGGGGGGGGCGGGGGTAGGTATGGAAGTTTTAGATTTAAGTTTAAAGGTACTATAAGTAGGAATCAGTGCATTCTGAGCTCCGTGGGTTGAGACAATAACAATCAGAAACTAATGTTAGTTCTAGCAGGTTGTAGCAGGTTGTGGTTGAAGTTAAAACATGAGAGCTTCCCCGACTCTCTCTGTTGCATAGAGATTTCGGATTTCACAGAAAAATGGAACGAATTGAGATGTAAGCGCGGATAATTAAAATGTATATATTTCATAGCTTTTTAAAATGTGTACAAGGTTTAATTATGGTTAGAATTATATTAGTTTCTGATTGTTATTGTCACAAGCCACGGAGCTCAGAATGCACTTGATTCTTACTTACAGTACCTTTAAGTAGATTAATAAGCTGGAAACATGTCTTCATGTTTGATGAGGGAAACCTTACCAGTAGAGGGGTCTCATGCAGTAGGCAGCGAGGGGTAGGTGGGAGTTAACTGGAAAACATTACATGCACATCAGCACAACAACATGCATTAATTTGATTATCAATGTACACATTTCAGGACCTTTATGAGACCTAAATGGAAGGCAATAGGGGGGGGGGGGGGGATTGTGAGTGAGAAGATGGAGGAGGGTTGAGAATCTGTGGAACAAGCGCAGCGTTCCTGTTAAGAGGGTTTGTTTTAAGAGAGAACAGAGGAAAGTCGGGCGGCTGGGAGGAAAAGAAGTTAAAAGGGCAAAAACAATGACCTTTCGTTTTTTGCGCAAAAGTCTTCATCCTTTTTAAAAGGGCACCAGGTCCCCTCAGCTTCAACATACAAGCAGGAGGAATTACCAAACAGCTTGACCAGTAACATGAATAACACATAATACTCATTGAATCGATTACAAATATCCAATGAAGCAAAGGAACACCATCGATGTTGTGGATTGGCATTAATAACAGTATCCATGATACATAAAGGGTGGGTCAACCCGCCATGTGTTAACAAACACCGTAAGCCTCAGCCGGGAGCTAAGAGTTTATGGAAAATATCCACACACAAAAAGCATACAAATCACTTAATACAATGAACTGAAGAAATGTTTCAAAGGTTTAGTTAATTTACACAACTTTTCCCCAGGATAAGCTGACATTCAAACAGATGACAACATTCACTTTGAAAGAGTATACACATTACATACACGTAGATTCATGGAGACCATTGCAACCTGTTAAAAGCAATTTTAATACAAAGCCGTTATGGTTCCAGTACCCAGGCTGCTCCAATGTTCACTCACTGGCCAGTGGTTATTCCTTATTTTCCTTCCTTCCTTCTTTTTTTCCAAACCTGACGAAAACAAACAAAAAGAACACTTACTTTTTCCTCTCTTTGTCTCTCTTGAGTGTGGTGGAGCCCCCTGCCTGCTGAGCCTGGTTCTGCAGGAGTTCTGCTGCTGTCTTCTTCTGCTTGAACATGTTCAACTCGTCATCCAGGGACTTCCTCTTGTCCTCCAGTTTCTTCTTCTCGTCCTGGTGGAGCTTCTTCAGGCGGTCAAACTTCTCATGCAACTGTGTGACAGGTTGACGGGAGATTGTTGGATGTGAATAAAGCAGGAATCAGGAGACACACCTCATCTCTAAAGTAATTGCATTGTTCAGTAGTTACTAGGTAATGTATCACACACACACACACACACACCACACACACACACACACACACACACACACACACCTCCTTCTCAGCTTCCTTGAGCTCTCCCTCCTTCTCCTTGACCCGCTGGACGAACATCTGTCTCATCTCCTCTTCTTTCTTCTGCAGCTCACCCATGAACTCATTCCTCTTGGCCTCGTAGGTCTCCTGCAGACTGGAGCATACAAGTAGGCATAGGAATAATATTACAATAATAATAACAATATCAACAATCTAATTTTGTCAGACTTCAATGCGATTACAATATGAAGTTAAGGTTCAATCAAAATACAGTGATAATGGTGATGATTTTTCTTGTCGCTATAAAAATACAATGTAAGTATGAGACTGAGAAATAGGAAGTAAACAGAACGCCAAGCAAAACAGGAACTCTGCATGCTACGCATTTGTGTAGTTCCCTTCTCACACTCAAATCTGCCTTGTTAAGTTAAAGTTAAAGAAAAGGTAGGAGTATATCCATCTCAAGAACGGACTCTACTGATCAGGAAAACCAAGGACAACTCTGTGACACCTTCTCGTGTATTTTCAGACAACAATGGCCGACCTGAAGATGGCTACCCTCCATATACCGGGCCGTTTTACAGGACTACTTGTTGTGAGCGTGAGAAACACAGATAACAGACTCATGGTGTTGTAGCGGTGAGCAGAGCAGAGCAGAGTGACCCCGGTGGTGGAGGGAGTGGGGGGCGGGGGCTGTACCTGAAGGGCTTGCTGTCGGGGTCCGTGTCCTTGAAGCCCATCTCCTCCAGCTTGCAGCGGCGGTACAGCTCGTAGTGACGCGTGTGCGTCTGCTCCCGCAGGTCCTCCATGTTGACGCGGATCAGCATCTCCCGCAGCTTCACAAAGTCACAGTGGTTCTCGTTCTCCACTGCCAAACACCAAGCGCCGCCGTTAGGTCATCGCTGTACGATTATAAGGCCAGTGGGTTTCAAACCTGTTTGTGCCCAAGACACACCAAAGGGCAGGCCAAAATCTCAAGCCTCCACCTGTATTCATAATCATATCCGTGCAAAATAGCCTCGATAAAACACATCAGTATCTGTAAATGTTTATTTATATTTACTAATGCCAAATAAAATGTATGTGTAACTACTATATTACTCACGAAATTATTCATTTGTAAAATGTCAACTTTGTCAAATAGAATAATAATAATATAATTTGCCTCTGTATTGGGAAATTGGTACCGATTAAGTAAATGTAAAATTAATTAATAACTTTTTGTACGGTTGTCACAAAATCCCTCGGCACAACTGGACTTGCCTATGTAGTTTGGGAACCACTAAAGTGGAACCATGCTTTACAGTGGTTCCGTGACTGTACGCGTAGCAGACGAGACTGTTTGCACATCGTTTACAGTGGGAAATATGTGCACCGTCCAAACAAGTGGTGAAATACGGGACCTCTTCTATGGAGCCTGCACACATACACTTACACTCAGCACACAGCCTCGGGCCAAAGCTCTTGTATTGGAGTGGGAAGGCATGACCCGTGCGCAAACACACTTCCACACACGGCTATACGCACAGGAAAACATACCATGTAATGTGTTGTGTACTATACTTAATAGAGGAATACTATGCACTTTACTGCCTCATTTGCACTCTGGTTAGATGCCAACTTCTTTTCGCTGTACTGTACTTGTGCTGTGCAATGACAATACATTTTAATCTAATCTAATCTAATAATGCTGCATCAGACGCAATACTCCCCAAGTATGCACTCAACACTACATTGGTGTGAACTATCGATTAGAAATGGTCAACAATTCAATCAATAAAGTCATTTTATTTAGCAACAACTATTTTCCACAGCTCTTGAAATGGCTAATCGTGTCATGGTTATTGTCGACTTTGCTGCAGTGTCCACTTGCACTGAGTGTATACATTTGATTGAATGGGCTGGTGTAATAAATCTTTAATCTCTAGCTACCCACCATCCTTCATCCCTGTGGAGTGTGTGTGTGGTTGGTGGCTGGTTCAAGCAGACCCACCACGCAGATTAGACTCTGGGGCTGGGTGACGAGGGTAATCAAGCTGTACACATGGTAAGCCAGTCTTCACTGCACGTACACACACACGTACACACACGCACAGACAGACAGACAGACAGACAGACAGACAGACAGACAGACAGACAGACCTCCGACATGCCTGCATTTACCACTTGCTCTGACTATAACATCTTGCCAACACTCCAATAGACTGTTTGAGCAAAAACCAGGTGGCAAAACAGCAGGTGATGCATGCGGACAGCTCCATCCCCGAGTGTGTGTGAGTGTGTGGTGATGGCTGGTTTATCCTGTCCTGCTTTGATAACTCAATATACCACAGGTGTGCAGCATCCCCAACCACAAACAACCAGGGTCAACATTCCAGCCCCAAATGGATGGCTTGGATGTGTGCAACTAGCATTTGCTCATTTGTTGTTTGTTTTCCCTGCAGTTTCACCTGTAGACATCCTTGAGCGAGTTGCCTTAACCAGCTCCTCAGTAACATGCATTAGGATCCACTGCAAGTCCCTTTGGATAACACAGCATAACGCCTACATGGTAAACAACCGTGGCGACATCCCTCTTCGATTGGATAAAAGCGCTAAGAGTTGGGGGGAAAAGAGGAGGGGTTTCAGAGAAGAGGGGAGTAAAAGTGTTTCTGAACAGAAAGGATCCGCCCCCCCCCCACCCCCCCTACCCTCCCTCCTCATTTCCTGTGGGAGGACGTCACATGACCCCGGGCTCTTACCCTGCACGGTGCCCCAGGGGTACTGACGCGCCTTCACCATCTTGTTGCCAATCTTCACCTCCTCTGTGCTGCCCACCACGGCAAACGGCAAATGGCCCTGCGGACCGGTGGATGGATAGATAGATAGGTAGATACATGGATAGGGAAAGAGAGCGAGAGAGCGAGAGAGCGAGAGAGATAGAGAGAGAGAGATGTTCATATTTTACAGCCCGTAGAAGACCCGCACAGCGCACGGAAATGCGTTACGTAAAGTGCTGCTATTGTACTCCGCGGGTGCCGAGCTCCGTCTAAAAGCCGCTTGGACAAATTGACGTGAAGTGGTTCGATGATGCTCTGGTTTATCCGTTATCATGTTATTAGCAGAGCAACAGAATCTCAATTCAAGGGTTCTGTTGCTCGAATTAAAACGTCAGTTCCACACACGCGCACACGCACACAGTAAGAAGACAGGCGAAAGGCATTTCACTCCCATGACTTGGTGGGGTGGTGTCAACTGTGAGCTGTGGGTCATGTGTCAGCAGTCATTCGGGGGCCTTTCCCACAGCGTGGGCTTCCTGCCGCCAAGAGGAGCCGGCCGATTGTACCGCTCTAAAGAACACACGCACACGCACACACACCCTCCCACAGTGGCTTTCTGACAACCAGAGTGGACACAGATGGTGCTTGTGCTGCCTCGCGATCACATGGCGGTCACGGCAACCGCAATGGGGTTTCATGACGACACGATGAGAGACCCACTATGTAACATATACATTGTATATATATATATATATATATATATATATATATATATATATTTCTAAGACTTACATTCATGGTGGAGTTGATCTCAGCCACGGTCTCGTCGTCGGTGGGAAATTGGTAGATCTGGACCCCGTTGCTGACCAGCTCGCTGGTGATCTTGATTTTGAACTTGGTCAGCTCGCTCTTGGAGATGGCGTCGGATTTGGCAATGACTGGAATAGTGTTGACCTGTTTGTCGAAGGAAAACATGAGAGATGTTGAAGCGAAGGACGAGAAACCAAAAACGACGGTTTTAAGTAAAACCCGCTAAATGTGGAAAAGCTTGGCAGGATCAGCTCTGCTACGAGGCTAAATTTAGAGATGGGGTAAAAACAGAGCAGACAAAGCACTTTGGACTTCTCACAAACGACTATGAAGCAGAAGCTGCTTCAAAGCTCAGTTATCGTCATACATGTAGTAACAAAGCAGAAATCCCAGCCATGAAAGAATACCATCACTTCTCACTGCCAACATTGGCTGTGTGACCTAGTCCAAATATCACTTGAAACCTTTGACAGACTGATTAGACATTACTTCATTTATTTCAGAATGTGGCAGAATGGGTATCCATGGATCGCTGATTGCTGATGGATTGCAAACACAGAAAAGTGTTCTGCCCCCTTATCCAGCCTCTCATCTGTGCTGCGCAGTCATGTAGCAGGGTGTGCACTTTAGCAATGCCCATCAACCATGCGATTACAACATCTACACTAGTCATCTAAGCCATCTACACTAGTTACATGATGATGACGAAGTGCCTACAAATGGGTGTCCTATAGTTGCATTTCTCTCTTCAATACCATGATGAAGACCAAAAGTACAATTATTAAATGTATTTTTCATATATATATATACACACACATATATATACACATAACATTTACTTGTTACTTACTTACTTCTTGTGTATGGCTGTATTAGGTAGTAATGAGTTCATATGTCCAATTACATTAATCTATTGTCAACTGTAACTGTAATATATATACCCAGGGTGATGTCAAGCACTCTTTACACAGGATTCTAATAGTAAAATATAGAATTATATTGCATGCGTCAGCGGCAAGGCGGGTCACCTGAAGGGAAACCATGTAAACAAAGGGGGAGAACGTGCACAGAACTGCAGCAACGATGCTACCTAGACTAGAAGCATCAAGCCTTCTGGGGTTATAGGTCGCTCGCCCAGGAGAAAACATTTGCTTATATGACATTTGACTATATTCAAATAAGCCACATACAAGCACATGACCAGTGGAGTGGCTGGCCAGTGTTGAGGTGGCTGTGTTGGGGAGTGTAGTCTTGTTTCCAACACTGGAAAGCCTGCCAAAGCGGAACAATTTACATTTTTATACTGCTCCTCTTTCTAGCTTCAGGGATCTCTTCTTTTCTTGTAGTAATCAGGCCAGTGAGTGTTTCAGACATCCACGCAGCCTTGAACAGAGCAGTAAAAATAGCATCTGCAGTGCAGAGTGCACACAGCGTTTTACCTCATGCTTTTCAGAGCACTCCAAACATGGACATGATGGTCAGAATATGATGCTTTTTTCCATGTGTGTTGAGATGAGAAGGAGAGGCAGCGAGGGCCACAGAGGAAGTGGCAGAGGAAGAAGACCGGTTTTGATTACATTTTCCGGTTGGAAGAAATGGATACCACAGAGATGCCAGAAGCAGAACGAGCGAAAACACATCCACCCACTATTGGATGATCTTTTCACTCCCACACAACAGTGATAGTAAAGTGTTTGCGTGTGTGTGTGCGTGTGTTGCCACCCACACACTTCTCCACCTCCATCACGTTTTCCATCCAGGGTGCCATTTTGGTCACAGTACCGCTGTTCGGCGGAAGAACAGCACTTGTATAAAACTGTGGGAATGTAATGTTTAGCTAAAGGACACTTGAGGGTGATTTAAAGGGCAATATCTATTCTCTGGTCAATGCATTTCCCGTTGCAATGCCGAAAGTTGCACAGGGCAGAGTGACTGCCCCCGACGGTGTAGCTCCCATCTGTCCATGGCTACAGCTGCTCTGGCAAACAGTGAGGCAGAGCTTTGTTCCATAGCCAGAAGGGTTGATGCAAATGGGAACTTTAGGGGACAACGCCTCGGGAAGATGAGGCAGCGGTAACCAAGGCAACAGCATTTTCCAGCTGACCTACTCCTGATGCAGTAACGACACTAAAGCAGATGACCACATAAAACGCAGCATATGCACACGTCATGACACCACTGATGTAATCTTTCTTCATTTTACGGAAGACAAGGTTAAGTGCATTTGTTTTGAAACCATGAGGTTACGATGACCTGCGAGAACATCTTGCAGACTTTTCGCCCCAAGGATTGGATGATAAAGACACTAGGGCAGCAATCTTATCTGCCGATAAGCGACACATGTTGTGGCCAATAGTTGCGACGGTCCTACCTTGCTATCAAGCTTCTTCATGGTCACCAAGTCCAGCGACTTGAGGGAGTGTCCGGTGGGCGCGATGAAGTACAGGCAGGCGTGGATGCGCGTGTCGTGGTAGCTGTGCAGGGTGCGCTTGATTTTCAGCTCCTCCTGCAGATACGACTCGAACTGGGCATCGATGAACTCCACGATGGACTTGTAACTGTCGACCAGAAGAGGTGGGTCAAATGTATTGATAGACTGGTCCATCTGGGAACATCTGGCCCATATTAATTAGAGCTATGTGTCACTTTTTTTTGAGGCAGCTGGAGCTGGATGTTTCAATTAATTAGGATGGGAATTAGCCCTTGACACACACACAAACAAAACCATGACACAAAATCAGGCCGCTGGGCTCCAACTGCACTGGCCTGAACTGCACCAGCAGCAACTATGGACAAAAAAATTACTCAAATTCCTGAAAGTCAAGCAGGGATCAAACGAGAGGTCTTTCAAACGCATGGATAACTCACAGCGTGGCATTCGACCAATGGGAAGACCTGAAAGATGACACCAACACATGCTGATGTCATTTTATACGGCCAACTGCTGCTAGACATTGTTATCGGTCACGTCTTGCCATGCCAGGAACTGCCGACCAAAGTCCTCCAGCTAGGTTTCAATGTTATATCTTTGCTCCTGCTCATTTCCAAACGGCAATTTGCCTATCCTCTATTGGTTGCTGCTCTTAGTGGACTGGGGCAATGGAAAGCACCAATGGGAAATGCTATGCCAACCTTAGCTTGGTTACAGTCCCTAGGGCTAAATCCAATAGCCCCATATTCACTATGTGTGAAAGCAAATCCACAACTACAGCCATTCTAGCAGCTAGCAAGCATCAAGTATCACAGATATGAAACGTATGCATTACCCCGCCCTGAAGGGTAATTCATGCTCGGTTTTCCCATGACTTTGCTGCTGGCTTTTGTTAAATGTCCTCCTACTACTACTACTACGACTACAAGGTTGTCTCACCTGTCCTCCTTGTTGATCTGGTCGCCGAAGCCCACGGTGTTGACGACGGTGAGCTTGAGGCGTACGTTGCTCTCCTGGAGCTCGTAGGTGTTGGACTTGAGCTGAACGCCGGGCTGGTTGTGCTGAGTGGGCTCCCCTTCGAACTTGGTGTTGAACAAGGTGTCCATGAGGGTGGACTTCCCAAGGCCGGTCTCCCCTTTAAAAAGAAAACACAGAAGAAGATAGGCGGTGGGGCATTGTTGGTTTAAAACAGGAATACACCAAAACACTTAACAATTTGGTGGTTTTGGAGGCCTAAATGTACACCTACTGCAGATTCCAGGTACTCATCCGATCCATCTTGAATTTAACAGAATATAATCAAGACAATGATTTGACATCACCTGACTAAAATAAGACATGTTTAATGAGTTTCCAACATGTTCCAAAAAATGAATCCAAAATCAACACAGGCCAAGTGTACTTTCCATAAATACAAATGAAATGTAAACCTTCTTGGGAAACACTTCATTGGAATTGGCCATAGATTTGAATTTAGACACTTGGAATGCTGGGTCATAAACACCCAACATCGTCGGCTTAGCGGTGTAACAGTAAGACCACGGGTTGTTGGATCCCCACATGTGTGTGCTCTTTAGTTTCTCCCAATAATGTTCGATATTAGGTTTCATCCGCCATATTGCCCTTTGTTTATGGAAGCCTGAGCTAGCCCAATGTGATATGCCGAGGCGGTTGCTAGTCGGGGCCAATCAAACGTTGGACCCTGAACAAAAGCTACAGCAACTGAACTCTATCTCAGTGGAAAAACAAGTGTCTGAGAAGTGGGAGTGGGAGTCTATTGCAGAGATGTATACCCAACCTCCTCCCCACACCATACGTTGTACAAATAGAGAAGACAGCTGAAACTGGTATTATTTGATTCACACGACACCAAATATCCCTAAAAATTAGACTGAAAGACTGAGAGGAAATTGAAACAAACCAAACGCTAATAAAATAAACTCAAACTCGTCAGTGACATCTAAGCCCCCCCCCCCTCCGCCTCCCCCCGGGAATACTAATGGACGGTGTACAGTGACAACAAAGCCCTGTCCAGGATTTGGGGCTTTGTCAGGCCCTTTTATTGTTGTGCTAAGAAAACCCTCTGTGCTTTAAATCGTTACTGTGGTCACCGGCATACATTCTTGGAGTTTCAACATTTCTAGTGCTTTCGAAAACAGTACTTGGCAAAAAATGTACAAAAATTGAGCTACGGTCAGGATTCTGCTGTATGTATTGGCAATATCCTCACTCTCTGAACACATGCAGAAACTAGAACAGACGGACTCATCCACAAGGCTTAAGAAGTATGAAACAACATTTGCACAAGAAATCCCATGTATGATCCAACTCTATATCCAGCTAACTTTCGGTGATCATCATCTGTGGACCTGGTTTTGTAATGGTGTCATGACATGGTGTACAATGTGCCCTTTGCTGTGGAGAACCACATCGCAGAGCAAAAGCAGGATGTACAACTGCCTGAATAAAGGCTTCTATACATCTAAAAAAGAGAAGGTCTATTGTGACCAGATGAGCGAGCAAGCAGGAACAGACTCTCGTGCAAAAGGGATGTCTGACTTCCATTTTACAGTGAGAGGCTGACTCACACACACAAACCCGTCTCCCTCACTGCTCTGAACATACTGCAGCTCAAGAATCCATACACTAGCGCCAAAACTGTTGCCATTCTAATACATCCAATACATCCTTTACATCCTTTACATCCTTTACATCCTTTACACAGGACCTTTTAGGAATGTACACATTGTTGGGAGGGGGTCCACCTGGAAATACTTGTACTTCCTGTCAAGCCACAGTGGCTGTTTGTTCCTTCGATGGACTCGAGTCCAGAGGAGAGGAGGAGAATTGTATTGTAACTTTGAGATGGCGAGGAAGCCTTGTTTGGAAGAGCTTTCTTTGATTTAATTTAAGTCTGAGTAGAACACACACACACACGCACACGCACACGCACACGCCAAACTCAACTGCTTGTTTTTTCAATCTACAGTATATCACATTACTTTTAGAAAATATGCAGCAATGACCATTTATTATACTGATGAACACATTGAAAATACATAAATACTGCTTGAAATACATTCTGACATTGATGTAATAGACCTTGTTAAATAAATCGGTCAATAAGGAGGTCAGGAAATGAGGCGTCCTCTCAAACCGGAGCACTTCATGAAACTGGTCTTTATGCAGTGAACCGGCACACTGAAGCACACCCTCGTTGAATGACGCGTGTGGGGATGCATGCATGCAAGAGACACTCACCAACACAGAGGATGTTGAAGCAGAAGCCATGGTTGACAGACTTGTTGACCAGTTGATCGGGCATGCTGTCAAAGCCAACATGGCCAGCAAGCGGGACTGTACGGGCACCCTCTCCCTGTCGGACAGGCAATATTATATCATATAAACATTACAAACATGTATACATATTGCGTCAACCTATTAGGCAGCGTCGAGTGCATGGAAGGGAAAACACAATTATCAAGACAAACTGTATTGTCTATCTTTTAACACATGGGGAAAACATGTTCTTTAACAAATGTTAAAGGCATCTTAGCGCACATCTTCGTGTTCAGCTTTCAGGTGCGCATAACCTCACATTTCCTGCTTCCTGTCCTGTCTCAAACCACCGAAAAAGGCCTACTTGCTACAACCGAAGTATGTCACTAAAGCAAATGTCTACACAGTGAGGTGCAAGAAAGCAACACATTTAGATTATAGGCTACATTTTCAGAAACCAAATCTCTGGACAGCCAACAATTATGTGGTTTCTGTCGTCAAGTCAGTCAGTCAGCACATATAGCAAACTGTTCCAGAGGTATGGGCGTACTGTAAAAAGTCCAGTTTCAAAATGACCCTCCCCACACTTGTGGTGGTAAACAGTTGTAAATGAACTGGATGGTTAACATTGGTTTAGACAGCTGGAAGGAAGGGCTATTTGTAAAGGGTGGACAATCCAGCTGAGCAAATACACTTAGTCCTCAGCCTCAGCACTCAATACCGACTCCTCGATGCTTTTCAGCACACAAAAAAATGATATCAGCTATATGAAGGAGACCCGTAAACATCTCAAACAATACACCCAGGGACCCGTGTTATCCCATGTTAGGTCAGACAACGCCCGCTGAATATAACGGGTCTGAGGGGGGGAATTAAACATAACGGGATCCGGTCAGGTGCCCTGCGGACCACATAGGCGTAAAGAATGAATGGCGTGACGCTTTTGTGTGTGTGTGTGTGCGTGTGCGTGTACTACTGGATGCTCACTGTACTCACGTTTCACAACAGAGTGTACAAGTACAAAAATACACGCGTTGGATACTTACAAATGTATAAAATATCAACGACTAGGATACACGAAACGTGCGCTCAACGGCGGCAACGAAATAACGCCAGCCCCGTTTTCTGTCATCCAAAAAAAAAGCTAAGGGCCTGCGACTCACAAATAGACAATATACAGAGAAAATAAAATGTTCAAATATCAAATATCTCCCCTGAAGAAAAAAAAAACGCCTCCGTTATACAATGGCCTCGACTACGTTAAGCATGTATTATGCATTACAGAGAGGAAACGGCGCGACACAACGTGACGAGGTCTAAAAGGTGTACTGCACTACACTCTAACACTCTTACTAATATAGCGTTTGGAGATGATAACGATCACAACCCCGTGTATTTATCATTTGAAGGCTATAATTTGTCAAATTGGCGACTCACCGCTTGCCTGGCGATCTCGGTAGACGCCATGGTTTGAGCTGCTGGGACCAAACTGCTCGTCCGTTCAGGAAGCCGCGGGCCTATCGAGAATGTACCATCGACCATATGTCATATATATATTTATATATATATATCTATATGTATGTATGTTTATAATCGCGACGTGGTTGGCGACTGGTCTGCAGACGCTCTAGTTGTAGTGTTGTTTTGTACGGCTAAGCATTTCACTATTTAAATACAGAAAGTCGTATCAAATGTATTCGCGTCCAATCGAGACACACCCCCCCCCCCCCCCATCAAATGCACAGATGGACCCGTCTGATTTCAAAGGATGTCGTGGAGGCTGCATGGGTGTTTTATACAGATATATGTATATATGATGGTGTTTTATACAGATATATGTATATATGATGGTGTTTTATACAGATATATGTATATATGATGGTGTTTTACACAGAAATGTTTGTATATATGATGGTGTTTTACACAGATATATGTATATATGATGGTGTTTTATACAGATATATGTATATATGATGGTGTTTTACACAGAAATGTGTATATATGATGGTGTTTTACACAGATATATGTATATATGATGGTGTTTTATACAGATATATGTATATATGATGGTGTTTTACACAGATATATGTATATATGATGGTGCTTTATACAGATATATGTATATATGATGGTGTTTTATACAGATATACGTATATATAATGGTGTTTTATACAGATATATGTATATATGATGGTGTTTTACACAGATATATGTATATATGATGGTGTTTTAGAGTTAAACATGCGCTACTGCGTATAATGAGAATAAGGGGCTATAAACAAAACACTTGATGTTGATGCTACAGCGTTTATTGTCTTATTGACTTATTGGACGCTATTTGGGCCATTATCATATTTACCATGTCATTCCTGATTCGGTGTAAAATACCATACAAATGTATCGTCGTATTAAAATAAACTAGTTCCACTGGCGTTTGCCTGGCAGTGTTTTTAATGTAATAATTAATTATTAATAATTTTAGTGTGCATGGAATCGTAAAATAGTTTGTCAAATAATGTAGAGATATAAGATAAGATAAAATAGAACTTTATTAATCCCGAAGGAAATTCTTGTGCCAGGTTACATAGCAATAGAATAAAACAATAGAGAAATAAACAATAGAATAATACAAATACAAATATGGGAATTATTGTACTCATGCGAATTAGTGTATAGGTAACGGAGTGTGTACAACAGGTGAATGTGTTGTTATTATTATTATTATATTTCACGACTGTATGTACCAGTTGGTCGCTGATTATTTGAACCAATAGGATTACGAGACGCGTTTTAAAAACGCAACCGCGGCCCCTCTGCTGGCCCCGCCCACTCAGTTCAGACCATAACAAGCCCGCGTTACCGCGCTGTGTGGATGCTTACTGGTGAGAAACTGACGTTAAACTGGTGCGAAACTGGTGAGAAACTGCTGCAAGTTGAGCAGAAAACACGTACTGTATTTTGCTGCTTGGCTTTTTTTTTTCTTCCCCCCGCTGTTTAGTTGACCACGTTCAATCGATTCAGCTAAGCTAACGGCTAAATACGCGCTTAGACTGCGTATCGAAGGTTGTCATCTTTTAAATGTTTGCTGAACCACAAAGCATAATTATTCACATGCTTTCCCCGCTGTCATTCACTCGTGTGTGTGTGTGCGTGTGTGTGCATGTCCAGAGAAACATGGCAAACAGACTCTTTGCGGAGAGGGATAACTTGAGTGTCCCTGGATCCGCTTTGAAGGCACGGCAGCGGCTGCAGTCTGCACCTGGTATGTGTATTATTTATTGATTTAAGTAGTTGCTTGATTGTCACAAGAACCCATTAAAGGGTTAAGATGTGGTTCTATTCTCATGTGTTGCACCACTTCCCCCCCCCCAGAGAACATGATTTCACTTCATGCCAAAAAGCTCCTCACCCCGGTCCAATCTGGCCGCAAGGCTTTGGGTGTAGTCAACAAGATCTGTGCTACCCCCGCAGCTAGCAGACAAGAGGTGAAACCTCAGAAGAGCCAGGTTAGTAAATATATTTGTAAAAATAACTTTCTTGACTCTGCATAACGCCCCCCCCCTCTCTCCCTCTGTGAACCCTAGCATTAACTTGCACGTTTTTACATCTTGGCATTATGGATCGTACTTGGCGTTGCTCAGCATATTGTATGTTCTTAGATGTTGGTAATGCGCTCAGAATGGTACGTCTACTCTTATCCCAGCTATTATGCAGGCAACCTAGCGATTATGAAACTTGTTCTATTGGCCTCGCAACTATGAATGCTCAAAACCAGTTCTATTGTCTACAAAAGTACTAAAGCAAATGTTCAATGCACGTAATACTAAGAATTCTTGCTTTTTCTCCCCCACACAGGAAACTAAAATCAAATGTGTTCCTCAGAGCGAAGTGGAGGAGTATCCAGATGTTGAGCGGTTTGTACCATACGACCCTCTAGGTAACTGCTCTATTCCCCCTCAAGTTCTGCTGTGATTAGATCACCCCTGTCTGTTTATTTGTTCTGTCATGTCGCCACAATATGTTGCATGTCATCTATGCCACCAGCTAGACTGGTTGAGTGCTTGGCTGGGTGTGACTCAATGCCAGATATCTTTTGATTACGGCATTCTTTTATGTCTCTAGTATACTAGTTTGTTAACTGAGTATTGCACATAAATGTCTTATTTTTTTTTTCATTTGAATTAGAGTTTGAAAAACACTTGAGACTAGAGGGCTTAGTTCGCCTTGGGTGCCTCCCACTGGCTGGACTGGCGTGTGTTCCTCGAAACTACGGTATCATTCCAGAGGAGGACTTTGAACCGATTGACTCATACACCGTACCACCCGCCACAGTAAAGGTCCAACCGAGCGCCGGTATGTCAAAATGGCCATGGAATTCAGGGGAAGTTTTTGTCCAATGGGAGTCATTCACTTGATGAGCTCACTCTGGTTTTTGTCCACAGATAACTGCATGGCAGAACTGAATGCCTTCCTCCAAACTATCAGCGAGTTGACTGTTGACCTCCCTCCTGAGTCAGACTAAATTGTATAACCTTTTCTTTTTTGTATAGTTAAACTTGTTTTTAATGTCTTGTTTTTGACAGACTTTTCCAGAGCCACTGTTATAATTGTATAAGTGATGTATTGGTTGCTGTTCAGTGATTGCAATAAAGTACTTCCTTGAAGTCCGCCAATGTCCCCACGTGACGTGTATGTGTCAGATCTGCAAAATGCACTTCGCTTTCAGTTCCCGTGAAGGACGTGGGCATAGGTGACTCTAGACGTTAACACTTTATAGGGCCACACAATGCATGGCATAGCGACACTTTATATTATTTAAAGATCTTTCAGTAACTTGGACACATTCTACAAATACTACCTCACCGGTGAGTGAAAAAAGAAGCGCCTGATTTTTGGAACTGCAGATTTATCTTGTTTGCTGAAAATAGGGGAAGTAACACGCTTGTGTCACACTGCGTGCATTAATATGAATGGTTCGACTTGTACGATGGATCGTGACGACGTGGATGAGCGCAGCGGTTGCACGGAACGTGATGCGGTCGGTGGCTGTAGTGGTGAGACCACCTGTGAAGGGCTCGGGGGGACTCCGGCTCTGAGCACCGCCGGACAGAAGACTGGTGGGCACGGGGCTCTGGTCAAACGCCTGTCGAGATACGGCATGCATATTTTGCCAAATGCCTTTGCACGTAGGTCGAGATTACAGAGGCAGCATGGAGTGACTGACTCCGCCACAGGCGCTCCTCGGAGATTTTCCGCTGACGCTCCCGAGCGAGGTTCCCTGACTCCAGCAATGCGTAAGAAATATCTGAAGGAGTTTCTGTTAACCACGGCGAATGGTGGATTTGGTGGCGTGCTTTCCACGGACACGTCTCGTACGAGCTCATCGTCGAGGGAGGAAGAGCAAGACCCCCAGCACACGGACTTGGTTTTATATCCAATGGAGCACGCGTGGATGCTGTCCGCGGTGGATGGGAACTACGAAGCCCTGCTCTACTTTATTGCTGACGATCCCAATTTACTAACCAGGAAAGATTTTATTTGTGGGTTCTCGGTTCTCCACTGGCTGGCCAAAAGGGGAGAAAGTGAGACTTTGGATAAACTTTTAAGGTACGCCGAAACTGCGAGCGCTCCGGCCAACGTGGATTTAAAGGGAAGCGGGGGTCTCACGCCGCTCCACGTCGCGAGTATGCACGGCCAATACACGGTGATCAAACTCCTCGTCGGTGCCTACGGTGCGAGTGTCGACGTGATGGACTACAGTGGCAAAAGAGCCTGGCAATACTTGAAGGGAAACGCCCCGCTGGAGATGCGGGAGCTTCTCGGTACGTGGGACGACGCGCACAACACGACTGGCGCGCAGAACGCCAATAACAGCGCGGCTCCGACCACCCAGAGGACACGTGTTGACGAGGGGCACGACGACGTGGACTCTCTGGATAGGAAGGCAGGGACTGGAAGTTGGAGTTTCAAAGCTTTCAGAGACCTATTCAATTCATTTTTTGGGGATAAACGGTGACTGACCAGTGGTCTCAAGATGACATTGGCCTCGCTATTTCTTCAGACGTGTGGAGGATGCCAGACAACGGCAGTGACAATGACCAGGAAGCAATACGCACCCAAGCCTAAATACTGTTAATTATTAATTGAAGCACTCGGTCTTTACATTGCAATGTTATTGCATTAATTGTGTTGTGATGCACTACCCCATTAACTTGCCTCATCTTTGATTCTCTGCATTTGTGCCTCAAATTGTTGCTCAACTGCCAAATGCAAATTTGCTTTGTGCAAGCAATGTCCGGTACTCATCGAGATTAAAAGCTGAACCGTCTTAACCACAATTTTACATGTCATGTAATTTGATGACAACTTCCCACAGTAATCTCTTCAGAGCCGTTGGCACTTTTGTTCATAAATCATGTTACCCCATGAAGCATTGCACAATCCAAAGACAACATTCTGGATGAGTCAGACATTATTTATTGTCAAACAACCATAACCAGAGTATTTGTACAAAAAGACTGTTGATCCGGCGAACGTTGCTTCCCCAGCTCCCAGCCCAGCAGGGGGTCTTGGCAGATGTAAGATGCGGGGGATGCTGGAGTTGTAAACAGCCACATGCTTACAGGCCAAGCTTTGTCCTCCTCCAGTGTCTCCTCTTGGAGTTGTACCTGTAAAGAACAAGTGATGCAGACAAATTGTTGAAATTAAAAATTGCTTTTTGGTTGTAGGACAGCAATGTAGCCAGCCCAAGACATACCTTTCCCCCCCCCCCATTAGGTTAATTTGTGTACCTTTGCCATCTCAACCAGACACTTCATACATAGGAAATATAGTGTGCATTAGCTGGTTAGATTTACACTAAATAGGGCCATTAGATTTTGTTATGACAGAAGTTTAAGTCAACAATGTAATTGAGCTTTACCAAATAAAACATTTAACTTTCAAACTTTCAGTCAATGCATAGCATCATCAGGTGCATCCTGCATACTTTAACTGCAAAATGTGATTCCATTAATAAAAGCCCACTAGCGTCACGCATGGGCAGCAGTTAAGGGGGACAAGCGCAACAGATTTGCCTTATCATAGAGATACGACCTGGCTGGGGGCTTCCAGTGTCACCACTACAGACAGATCCTCACCACCCACACCGAGCAGGAAGAGTAGTTCCATAGCAGAAGGATGCTCTCAGCAGGATTAATGACAATACTCCACGAGTCTGAAGTACTGCAATTGCAGACCTGCTTTACATACTAAAAACACACAGGGCAGTGGATCCCAGACTTTAGGCCTGTGACCCCATTTTCTAACTCTGAAAAGGTTTGCAAGCCCAGCATTTAGTTCTGTGCACCCGAGTCCACACAATTTGTTTTTACCCAAACATTGGCAGTAATACCCATGCACATACATACTCACATCACTACGACACGAGTGACTGGTAGCAGTGTGTCAATGGCCACGATCCATAGGCAGTACATTAGTATACACACACACACACACAGGACATCTAAAATGTTTAATCAAATATCTAGGGCTTATGTCAGCAACTTCCTGTGACCCCCCGTATTACGCATATCAGGGTACCCAAGTGGTTCGATCAGGAGGTTAGGAGCCACTGGCATCTACACTAATCCATAAACGTTGAGGGTCTACACGCAGTTCATCTGGACGCGGACATGACAACATACCTGATCTTATTGCCAGTCTTCATTCTGATCCACTGAGGGATGGGCCTGTTCTGCTTCTGCTTCTTTGCGAGGAAGCGCTTGATCTTGAACGTCTTGTGGGACGACTGGGGAGACAGAAGATGGGGTGTCAAGTGAATGCGGACCAGGCAACTCATACGGCATATGGACACGCCGGCAATGGCGAGCCAGGTCCAACGCAGCATCACTAGCGATCAGAGCATCGGCAGCACTCACAACTACAACTCGTGTTAAATACATTTGACACATAATTGGAGGAAGAGACCGCGTAGGTTTATGTGCATAGAATGATGGTGGTTGACATGCGAAGAGCTTGTTCCAACAAACCCCCAAGTGTTTGTGAACTGCACGTTGCGCTTTCACGCAATATACCACATATTTAGCCTCCAGTAACATTGATTAATTGAATTTGAACCATCGATGCGATTGCAAAAGCGCCAACGCGGTGGATGTTTGAAGATTTCTATTTACCATTTTGTCCGCAGTCCGTTCCCCACAATGGCCGCGGTCGAAGAGAGCGAAGGAAGGGAAGCGGAAGTGATGTGTGCCTTCTCATCCAATCAGCGCCAGCCATTTAGGGTCGCGGTCTCCCCACAGCGACACCACGTGGAAGATTTAGATAAACGCATTATGCTTATATAATTGCTTATATAATATTTCCTTCACACCAGGGTCATACACATTCATGAGGATTGATACAGACCGGAATGTCATGATTATCCTATTATCTAAAAACAAATATATGAATGCTCAAAATTGTGGAAAAAAGTGATTTTTTGTACGTAGCCTGCCTAATTAATTTTCAAATAGGCTGATCTGTAATACTGAAGATAATGTCCGAGGCAATTGCATATGCAATGTATTAATGCAATGTAACCTCAGCATTTGGACAAATGATACTGCTATTCTGTTTATTTTGCATATGCCTTGTAGAAGTGTGTGTCCAACTGTGTTCCCATCCGTATGATTTAATACAAATCAGCATAAACTGTAGGGGTTTTCAGCTTCATAACATACTGTACAATAATACAAAAAAGTACTATTACACAGGCCGTTCACTGTGCCCCCAGAGTCAGCAGAGTTGTAGCAAATAAAATAATGAAATGAAAGACACGTTTGATAAAGGACAATTTTATTTCAAATCCAACAAAATTAGCATGAAAGATACTGATATGTTCACATGCTGCGTTCAGTTTAATGCATTATCAAATAGGTTTTATGCAGAGATGCATCTTGCATCATAACTTTAAAGGCCACAGGTTGGTAACTGATGCATGCAGGCTGGAAACGATGCATAGGCTCACAGTTCTGAAGTCACAGATGGCTATTACTCCTTTATCACTGTATCGGTGAACAAATGATGCAATTTTTGAACTGAACAAACAATTACCATGAGGTCCTCACATGTAATGCTACCGCTGTATCCAAATGGACCGGGGTAAAATAATTTTTTTGTCGCAGAAAATTCAATGAAGATCTAAAGATTTGTGTAAAAGATTAAAAAAAAAAAGATCTTTCTATAACCTTTTCATACAATACATCCAAGTACAAACAGTAGTGAAACACAAAGGCATATCCTGCAATGCCAAGACACCATTCAAGATGTTAGGCGATTGAAGACAGAATGGCAAGGGCAAGTTTTATGCAGAGCTACATTGAAATGCTAAAGAGTGTGGCAGCTGGACAGCTCAGCAAGCTGAAGCCGATGTACGAGACACTTGACAGAAGCATAGCAACACTGTGATAAGGCCGCGTGGCATTTAATGTAGTCCCCAGAACGCTTTGGCATCAACTACTGTCCCCTGGAGCCAATTGGACGACATTTATGAAGTGCAGCGTTACCTATTCCTTCGCTGACCGACAAAACTGATGAGCGTGACACTCATGACATCACCGCATCTTGGCCTGGCTGTCGGACACGCCACCTGCACGCTGCGCCGCGGCCGTGCCAGCATGTTCCTCTCTGAGCCCTGCCAGCCAGCCCCCCCCCCTCCCAACACTTCACATGCATGCTGCCGCAAAACTGATTCAATCTTCTCCCTTGTCATTGGCTCTCTGAGACTCATTGTCTGGCTTTCGCTCTGCAGGTTGGGACTCTCCCCCACCACCACCGCCGCCGCCGCCGCCGCCACCACCACCACCACCACGGTTACGGCTCCTGGCTCCAGGTTGATACAGCTGAATGGCAGGTCGATCCTGGGACGAAAACGTACAAGATTGGAATTAAAAAACAACCGTTACGCTCGTAAACTGTCCATGCCAATAAGGCGTTTTCATAAGGACCATTATTGGACTTACAATTGCACTAGACTTACAGGTAGACCTTCAATTACACTAGGAACTCACATAGCATGCATGCACTCTCACTGGACTGTACTGCACTGGTCACTTATCACTTATCATTGAACTTTATCATCACATGTTGCTGCTACTATCTACTAGTTACCAATTCTATGCGAGTATAAGAATATTAATGTACTGCAAGTGCACGCAGACACTTTTACTACATTTTTGCACCAACGGCCAGAGTATAGCAACTTTACTTGTAACTTTTTACTGTACTTATTAGATACTATATTACTAATTGTTCAGAGTTGTTTTAGTATTTATGTCTATAAGAATACTGTTTAGAAGAAAACGTTTTACTGTAGGCCTACTTCCTAGGTACTACTACTAATTGTTCAGAGTTGTTTAGAATTTATGTTTAGAAAAATACTGCTTGAGTGAATGGGGAGTAAGCATTCATTGTACGTGTTACATACAGCAATAAAGAAATCTTGAATCTTACCTTGTTGCGCATGCGATCTCTCTTCAGACTTTCCTCCTTGCGGTTGTCCCTGGCAGACCGAGTCTCGCCGGGGGCAGACTCGCTGGCCGCCCCGCCCCTCTTCTTCTCCCAGTCGCGCTTCCCGTCGTCCTCCCTCTTCCTGCAGCCGTTCTCTCCGTCATGCCGCTCTCTCCTCCTCCTCCGGTCCTCGTCCTGCCGCCGGATGCGCTCTTTCTCCTTCTGCCGGCGCTCCCGGTCCCTCTCCCGGTCCCGCTCGCGGACGGGCTCGCGCTCCCGGAACTCTTTGCGTCCCTCCTCATCCACCCTGCGCAGTGAAAAATAATAATGTGCATGTTACCAATGACCATATATAACTCTAAGCCTATATAAAATACAACATATTTACTCACTTCCGGACTCTGTCTTCCTTGTTGTCAATGATTGGCCGCTTCTTCAGATCCACACTCCCCATGACTTTATCGTCTTTCATTGGCCTCTCTGGTCTCTTTGGCTTGTCTTTGGGTTTCTCTGTATCCGCCTCCTCCCCCCTGTCTGGTTTCCTGAGGAGCTGCAGAAGGGGGTAGTCAAGTCAAGTCAATGTTATTTGTATAACCCTTAATCACAGTTACAGTCCAAAGGGCTTTATAGGCCATATGATTATGAGCCAAGTGATTATGACACCCCCCTAGCCCTAGCCCCCCTAAGGGCAAGAAACGACTCCCTTAATTATCAAGGAAGAAATCTGGAGAAGGAACGCAGAGTGGGAACAGTTCGGAGTGCAATGGGTGTCATACGGGCACAGAAAGGGGTAACAAAGCATAACAATTATAAGCGACAAAGTACAAATGGTAATCGGAATATTGTGATGGGATGCTGGCTGGAGAGCAATCACTTTATAAATGATGCCACCATTTTTGACAGGGTTCGAACCCTTGGTGCCACGGTCGGCTGTCCTCCTGTACCAACTACCTTAATTTTGGGTTCCTCCTTTACTGGGTCCTTTTCGATGGGCTTTTCTGATTTCTTCATCTTTTCGGCGTCTTTGCGTCTCCGCCTCTCGTCGTCCCGCCACTTGCGACGTTCCTCCTCGCGCAGTCGCTTACGCTCAAGCTCCCTCCTTCTCCTCTCCTCTTTCTTCTCCTCTTTGATTCTCTGGATGTGGTGAAAAACAAAGTAACACATGGTTCACACAGATTCAATGTGTAAATGGAGTCTGTACACGACAATATTGTGCAACAAAACACATACCTGCTTATTCTTAAGAAAGTCCAAGAGAGGAGTGGTTTTTCTGGCTGTAAGGGGACCGAAGTGTATTAATTTATTTATGATGTATAATTTTTTATTACATATTAAAGATCAACATGATTACATACCAACAAGCTCCTTTGTTTTTGCCTCAAGTTCTTCCAGAAGAGTCTCAGGGGTAGATGTCATTTTTTCATCGTCATGTCCGTTGTATATTTCCAGGAATCTTTCGTAATCAGGATCTAAAAGATGAACGGCAATGTTCATAAAACAAACTCCTTTGTAAGTGTGAGAATCTACAAGTGTTGTTCGCATGATGTCAAACTCAAGCGTCAAGAGATTCAAGGACAGTTCAAGATGGATATTGGTTAGGTGAGTAAAACACCTAACCAATATTATTCAGTGACATGACTGCTGTCGACCATGACTTCACCATCGTCTATTGTTCCAGACTTTGCATCTCGTTTTTTGCTTCTTTTCTTTGCAATCTTCTGAAAAGGGGCAAACTCCACAATGGCTGAATACTCCTGTCCTATTATGGAACAAAAACAAACAAGTAAATGTACAACAATGTCGGCACTGTCGATGAAATTGAGCATCTTATGGTAAATGCGTGTGTCATAATACCTTTGCCGTCGATGAAAACATATCCATCAAATCGATCTCTGAAGAGGACAATGTCTTCTTGTTTTTTGAAGTTAATATACGCCCTCGCAAAGACGTGGGGGGACATGCTAGGGACGTATCAAGAAAGACAGATGTGAGATAAGATAAGATAGAACTTTATTAATCCCGAAGAAAGTTCTTGTGCCAGGTTGCATAGCAATAGAATAAAACAATAGAGAAATAAACAGCAGAATAATACAACTAATATAACAGATTTACAAATGTACAGTAGGTCCTATGAGAAGTATAAAAATATAGGTAAGATAAGATATTCAGTCAGCAAAAATATATTGGCAATAATTGAAGTGTCATAAAAGGGTAATAATAATAATAATAATGTGAGAGGAAGTATTGCACATGATTTTAAGAATATTGCACATAATGATGAAG
>PIJE02001754.1:0-19862 GCA_002895965.2 Coryphaenoides rupestris
CAGAGAGAGATGCTGTATGTATCTATGTTACACAATATTCCCCTTATAGGACTCATCCTGTATGTATCTATGTTACACAATATTCCCCTTGTAGGAGTCATCCTCTTATGCAAAGTATTGTGTGTAGGATTAGTGCTAAGCTATGACTTCTAAACATTCCTGAAGGTCAATGCGTTGATTGTGGAAACTCTTTTGTACTTCCAAAAGCATAAAGAAGTTGTCTGCCTTGACAAAACATCTGTAAATATCAGGAACAAAATGTGTCATCCCACATGGATGAAACACCAGCACGTGGAAGTAAAACGGAGGAAGAATTTCTGGAAGTCTCACGGGAGTTGGCAGCGAGCTGACCTAGCAGCAGCAGCCGGTGTAGCCCGTGGCGGTCGTGGGACGCACCAGCCGCCAGAGTTAATTGCTTCACCGCCGCGGTCATCCTCCTTAATTACTTTTAATTAATTAACTGCCTTCCGCTGTATTCTACTCTGCTACACACGCAGAGGGAATGAGAGAGAGCGAGTCAGAGAGAGAGAGAGAGTGTGTGTCATACAGAGAGACAGAGTGTGAGTCAAGGAGAGAGAGGAAAAGTGTCAGAGAGAGAGAATGTCAAAGAGAGAGTCTCAGAAAGAGAGACAGTGAGTGTCAAAGAGTGAGACAGTGTCAGAGAGAGGAGAGAGAGAGAGTGTATTAAAGAGAGAGAGAGAGAGAGAGATTGTCAAAGAGAGAGTGTCAGAGAGAGAGAGTGTGTGTGTGTGTGTGTCAAATAGAGAGAGAGAAAGGCACATCAAAAAAAGAGAGTGCCCGAGAGAGAGACAAAGAGAGAGAGAGTGTCAAAGAGAGAGAGAGAGTATGTATCAAAGATGGAGAGTGCCTGAGAAAGAGACAGACAGGGGGTGTGTCAAAGAGAGAGAGAGTGAGGGTGTATCAGAGAGAGAGAGAGAGAGAGAGAGAGAGAGAGAGAGAGAGAGAGAGTTTCCCCATAGCTATCCAGGCTACTTGGTAGGGGTGGGGATTTCGGTGGGTAGACGGGGTTAGGAAGGGGGAAGGGGCAGGTTGTGATGGGAGGGGTGGGGCGTGAGGGGAAGTTGTGTAAGCCACCTTATCAAATGGAAATTGGTTATTGAGGCAAAGTAATTAAAGAGATCTGTTTTCTTAAGCATCCCCCCACACACTCAAAGCAACGGGTTCAAACACTCTGACACTCTGTCGACGTCATTCTCTGCCAACGAACATTTACAACATTTACATTTTCTTACAAAGATCAGAGAGAGAAAGCACTGTCCGCTGTACTCCTTTGAGACTCGTTTTGGATAAAAGCGCTATAAAAATGTAGTCCATTTACCATTTACAAAACTCTGACATAGACCAACACTGTAACACTGACTTAGACCAATACATCTCTATCTATCTATCTATCTATCTCTCTGTCTCTCTGTCTCTCTCTCTCTCTCTCTCTCTCCCGTCTCTCGGCCTCTCTCTCCACTGATAACGTGCAGATTTCATACATATTTCATCTATATTGTTACTTGAAGACAAATGAAGGCAGTATATCAGTCCTCCCCTTCATAAGCCTGTGGGATGTTATGTGCATAATTAACTGTAAAGCAGTAACGCTACTCTTTTATGATGCCAGATAATTAATAATGCATCAGCACTCGGGCAGCAGAATGACTTTGAAAAAAGGCTAGCCTGTAAGGTCGAGGAAATGTTGTGTATGCATGAGCACAGGAAGCCATTTCAATATTCAGATGGTGGCGCTATATGTGGGCGCGCCCGCACCCCCTGCCTCGCCTTCATCCACCAGCCATCCTCTGGGAGGCAACATTATCTTCTGTCATAAAAAGCCGCCACTGGTTCGGCGCGTGTCATCACCGATGCTTCTATCGCCTCCATGACCAACCCTAACGCCCCGCCCCCTTCCCCTCATGCCCCACCCCTTCCCCTCATGCCCCACCCCTTCCCCTCATGCCCCACCCCTTCCCCTCACGCCCCACCCCTCCCATCACAACCTGCCCCTTCCCCCTTCCTAAACCCCGTCACCCACCGAAATCCACCCCTACCAAGCATACCTGCAAGCTATGGGAAAACTTCTCTGTTCTCTCTCTCTCTCTCCTCTCTCTCTCCCTCTTATACACCCCACCTTCTCTCCCTTTGACAAACACCCACCTGTCTAGTCTCTTTCTCAGCACTCTCCACTTTGCGATACATTACTCTCTCTCTCTTCTTTACACACACACTCTCTCTCTCTCTGACACTCTCTCTGAGCAATCTCTCCTCTCTCTCCTCTCTCTCTCTCTCTCTCTCTCTCTCTCTCTCTCTCTCTTAATACACCCTTTCTCTCTCTCCCTCCTCTCTGGACACTCTCCACTTTTACAATCTCCTGTCGCTTCTTTTCTGAAGACTCTCTCTTGACATTCCGCTCTCTGACACTTTTTCCCTCTCTCTTTCCTTGCTCACACTCCTGTCTCTCTGTATGACACCACACTCTCTCTCTCTCTCTGATCTCGCTCTCTCTCATTCCCTCTGCGTGTGATAGCAGAGTAAATACAGCCGGAAGCAGTGTAATTAAATTAAAAGTAATTAAGGAGGATGACCGCGGCGGTGAGCAATTAACTCTGGCGGCTGCTGCGTCCCACGACCGCCACGGGCTATCACGGCTGCTGCTGCTAGGTCAGCTCGCTGCAACTCCCGCGGAGACTTCCAAAAAAATTCTTCCTCCGTTTTACCTTCCACGGTCTGGTGTTTCATCCATGTGGGATGACACTTTTCGTTCCTGATATTACAGATGTTTGTTCAAGCAGGACAAACTTCTTTATGCCTTTTGGAAGTAAAAGATGTTTCCACCATCAACTGCAATTGACATTCCAGGATGTTTAGAATGTCATTGCTATAGCCGACTAATCCTAAATCGCTTCTGGATAAAAGCGTCTGCAATGCCAAATGGCTAAATGTAAATGTAAAGTATCCTACACACAATACTTTGCATAAAGAGGTGACTCCTACAAGGGGATATGTGTAACAAGAAATTACAGGAGATCCTATTAGGGGAATATTGTGTAACATAGATACAGCTGAGTCCTTATAAGGGGAATATGTGTAACATTAGATGACATAAGGCATGAGTCCCTATAAGGGAATGTTGTTAAACATAATACATACAGATGAGTCCTATAATGAAGAGTTTGTGTAACATAGAGTACGATGGTGAGGTCCTATAAGAGAATATGTTGTAACATCAGATACATAAAGGATGGTCCTATAAGGGAAATTGTGTAACAAGAACATACAGGATGAGTCCTATAATGAATATTGTTTAAATAGATACTATGCCAAGCATGGACGTCCACCAAGGGATATCGGTGAGGCTTCTGCAATGGGATTCATGGATTCACGTCTGGAGCTTTTTGTCTCTTCCAGCCGCTTCTGCTGAAAAATGAGTCACATTACTGCACATCTTGAGACGATTCCCTTTTTAGAAAGGTGACGGTGTGCGTCGATTCTATCATCATACATGTTTGAGGCAAAGACTTGCTGACCCTGCAATGAAACCCTCCCAAACCCGCTTCCCGTTTTAAAGTGTTAGAGCTGCTTTTCCTTTGTGTGTGTTTAGTGTGTTGTGTGTGTGGTGTGTGTTTATGTGTGTGTGTTGTACATGTGTGTACCTGTGCCTCACAGTAATATAATGTGCGTCTAACGGTGTGTGTGGAGTCGTCTTCCCCCCCGGCTGTTGCAGATGAAATGTCTCCAGACTTACCTGTGTTCTAATCACTCAGCTGTACGAAACGATGGATTCCCCCACTCACTCTGCCGCTTTGTAGACAGTAAACAAGGCATTAGCACGGCAGGTTGGGAGTTCTATTTCCCTAGCCTCATTATAGTAGAGCAATGGCATTAGCACTGCAGCGTTAGGGGTATCTATCTCTACTCATTATAGTAGAGCAAGCATTAGTACTGCAGCGTTAGGGTTCTATTCCGCTAGTCATTATCAGGTAGAGCAAGCCATTAGCACTGCAGCGTTAGGGTTCTATTCCCTAGCTCATTATAGTAGAGCAAGGCCGATTAAGCCACTCAGGGGTTGGAGTTCTATTTCCCTAGGGCTCATTAGAATAGAGCACAGCATTAGCACTGCACGGGGTTGGGTTCTCATTCCCAGCATCATTATTAATAGAGCAAGCATTAGGCACTGCAGGGTGGGGTTCTATTCCTAGCTCATTATAATAGAGCAACGCGATTAGCACTGCAGGGTTGGGTGCTATTCCCTAGCCCATTATAGTAGAGCAAGGCATTAGCACTGCAGGGGTGGGGTTCTATTCCCTAGCTCATTATAGTAGAGCAAGGCATTAGCACTGCAGGCGTTGGGGGTTCTATTCCCTAGCTCATTATAGTAGAGCAAGGCATTAGCACTGCAGGCGTTAGGGGTTCTATTCCCTAGCTCATTATAGTAGATCAAGGCATAGCACTGCAGGCATTAGGGTTTATTCTAGCTTTATTATAACTAGAGCAAGGCCAGTAGCACTTGCATGCTGTTTGGGGGTTCTATTCCCTAGCGTCTGAAGTAGAGCAAGGCATTAGCAACTGCCAGGCGGTAGGGGTTCTATTCCCTAGCTCATTATAGTAGAGCAGAGCTTAGCGACTGCAGGCGTGTATCAAGAAGAATGGGGGGAAAGAGGAGGGTTCTATTCCCTAGCTCATTATAGTAGAGCAAGCATGAGCACTGCAGGCTTAGGGTTCTATTCCCTAGACCCATTATAGTTAGAGCAAGCATCAAGCCACTGCAGGCATTAGGTTTACTTCCCTAGCTCAATTATAAATAGAGCAAGCATTAGCACTGCAGGCGTTTGGGTTCTATTCCCTAGGCTCATTATAGTAGAGCAAGGCCGATTAGCACTGCAGGCGTAGGGGTTCATTCCCCTGAGCTCATTTTATTAGAGCAAGGCATCAGCACTTGCAGCATTAGCGGTTCTGATTCCCTAGCTCGATTATATAGAGCAAGCATTGCACTGCAGCGTTGGGGGTTCTATTCCCTAGTCATTATAGTAGGAGCAAACATTACACAAAGGCAGGCGTTAGGGGTTCTATTTCCCTAGCTCATTATTAGTAGAGCAAGGCATTAGCACTGCAGCGTTAGGGTTCATTCCCTAGCTCATTAAGATAGGCAAGGCATTAGCACTGCATGCGTTAGGTTCTATTCCTAGCTCTTATAGTAGAGCTAATGGCATTAGCACTGCAGGCGTTAGGGTTCATTCCCTAGCTTATTAAGTATAGCAGACATGTTAGCACTGCAGGGGTTAGGTTCTATTCCCTAGCTTCATTATAGTAGAGCAAGGCATTAGCACTGCATGGCATTAGGTTCTATATCCCTAGCTCATTATAAATAGAGCAGGCATTTTAGCACGTGCAGCGTTGGGGTTTCTATTTCCCTACTCATTAGAGTAGAAGCAAGGCCAGTAGCACTTGCAGCTGTTAGGGTCGTTCTATTCCCTAGCTCATTAGTAGTAAGCAAGCATCACACTGCAGGGCTTCGGGTTCTATTTCCCTAGCTCATAATAGTAGATGCATGCGATAGCACATGCAGGCGTTGGCGGTCTATTCCCTAGCCATATAGTAGAGCAAGGCAATTGCACTGCAGGCGTTGGAGGTTTCTATCCCATAGCTCATTATAGTAGGCAAGGCATTGGCACTGAGGGTTAGGGTTCTATTTCCCTCAGCTCATTATTAGTTAGAGCAAGCATATTAGCACTTGCAGCGGTTAGGGTTCTATTCCCTAGCTCATATATAAAACCAGATGAGGGTTGGTCTATCGCTCACTTTGAGAGAAGGCATTAAGCATTGCAGGACGTTTAGGCGGTTCTTTCCCTAGTCTTGAGACATTAGTAGGTTGGTTTCCTAGATTACAGAGAGAAGACATTAGCACTGCAGGGGTAGGGCGTTCGTATTCCCTAGCTCATTTAGTAGTTAGCAATGCTAGCACTTGCAGGCGTAGGGGTTCTATTCCCTACTCAATTATAGTGGAGCAAGCATTAGCACTGCAGGTGTTCTTATTAACATGGACTCCTGCAAAGTTGGCTTGGGAAAAAACGACACGGTGATCAATTACAGAAATAACAGGCGCATGATGACACCCACGTGTTTTTGTTGGCCCATGTGCATCACTTAGCTAGGCCTCGCACCTGAGGTGAACGTAACCCTCATGGAAGAGAGAGGAAGGTGCGGTCTGAAGCCTTCCCATCTCGCCGAGCAACTTTCCGTCATCCCCTGTTTCTCTTAAGGGCCTGCCTACTTCCTCCCATCTCCACTGCTGCACTGGACTGTTGTGGGGCACTGCCTGACTATCACTCCTACCACTCCACTGTTATCAAGCCCCTACATGAAACCATGGTTGCATGTTTGGCATGTTGCGTTATTCGTGGACGCAGATATGAACTGACATGATTGAGACTACTATCTTTTTTATTCATACATTGTATGGCATGATGATGAATGCACTTTCGTAGAAAAAACCTGTAGCCATTAGAATATTATACAACTGGACAGACAACTTATATCCAAAACCTGGTAGCCACAGGAACAAGACCTTTCATTTAAAGTTGGAGCCAAGCCACAAGACTTAGGATATCACAAACTGGAGCCATAGAACACAGACTAAATACAGAACCTGAGCCCTGAACAGACTCAACTAATTCAAGTACGTGGAGCCATAGAAATTAAGACTTACGTATATCAAAACCTGTGCCTATAGGAGACAAACTAATCTATCCATCCAACAATTTTTCTTATCTTCTACAGAATCGTTATGTCGTCTCCAAAAAAACAATCACCTCTCTGCCAAAAGCCACGGACTGCCATAGACCCGTTTTGTACCATGGACCACCAGCCAACACATTCAGAGTATAACATTTATGTACGCAGGCAGAGAAAAATTCAATGTCTCCTGAACGGATCCGTTTTCATCAAACACATCGGCCAGGTACGTGATCGCGCCATTGACTCCGGTCGGCTGCACCATGTAGGAAATAAATGAGCCTTCTTCCCAAACCATGTTGTCCTGGTATACTGGAATAATAAATACCACACGTTAATAATTATAATTGCAACACCAAAAACTCTAATTACTTCTAGGCATATAATTAATAAACCTACACAAGTGCCGTTTGTGGGAATAAAATCAAAATACATGCCTCTGCCTCACACACACACACACACACACACACGCACACACACACACACACCACACACACACACACACACACACAACACACACACAACACACACACACACACACACACACACACACACACACCACACACACACCAGCTTAAGGTAGGCTTCACTTCACTCATTCATTCATTCATATTCATTCATACAAATGTGATTTTCCATTTGTGAGTTTAAATCCCAGATGAACTGAACGTACAAACAACTTTCTCCATTGTAACCTTTGGGCGCATTTGAGCTTTAGTTGCTGTTTTGTCTTTTTCAAATGGTTCTAATCCCTAAAAGCTGCCTTGTCTCTGCCACTTGGCTCAAATTGCTTATAACTCTAATTATACTGTGTTAGTATTATAAGTATCGTTTTTTGTCCGTACCATTACATGCTAATATATATATGTAATAACCTTATATTATCATATATATCATAACAAACACAACATACAAACACATATATTACATGTGTACATGTATACAAATAACATATAGATGCATTCACACACACACACACACACACACACACACACACACACACACACACACACACACACACACACACACACACATGCATACATCATCACCCACACACACAGACCTACTGAATGTTCTCATATCACACAGCATATCAATACAATGTCATACCCACATACACACACACACACACACACGCGGGCGGGCGGGTGTACGACGCCCCAGTGCTCTTTGCTTTGAAGTTAAAGGCGAGCGATTGCATTTCAGAAGAAAGAAAATACATTTAGCGAAAGACAAGACTTTCATCCTTTCCCCTCCAACCTGATCGGTGTAGCTCTGGCACTCGGGTCAATAGCTGAACCAGTATGAATACCATTTGCATTAATTCTCTGCTTCTCCTCTCTGCATAATTGATTCACCTGCTTCCTCTCCCCTCATCCCTCTGTTTTAAGAAAAAAAGCCAAGCAGGGAGGGAGGGAGCGAAGCAATCTTGGATTGAAACCATAATCAGACTCTATGTTGATGCAGTCGTCTGCAAAGTTACAAACGCTGCTGGAAAAACAAGCCCAAGGTGGTCTGGTATACGAGTAGCAGTTTGCGTTTTGGCGATGCAGCGTAACGAGTGTTCAAAGGGAACATTTGAACGGTTGGCACCAATCGAGCGCAGATGCTCATAGTTCAGATCTCGTAGTTTCGGCTTTGGTTTTTCAAGACGGGGGGTAAACAGTAGAAGCTTTTTTCGGACACCAGGGCCTCCAGAGTCTACGGATACAAGTCTGTAACAGAATGGGACAGCTAGCTTGCTGTTTTAAAAAAAAATCCTGTCAGGAAGTAAGATGTTCCCGGGGCTGAGTACAGAATAGCGCGTGGATCCACCAGTATATGTACATATATATATACGGTACTGTGGGATTTAGTTACATCCCTACAGGGCATGTTTGACACTTTGGAGAGCCCTTGCTCCTACGGGAATTATGAAAGCCTGCCTTGGATGTGACGTATGGGTGGTAGTGATCTCAGCTCCCCCACTCCAGCCTCGGGTGCCCCAACTCCTACTGGCCAACAACCAATGACTGACTGCACGGGTCACAGATCGGTGGGCGGGGATGGATCTCGACGATGATGATGATGACCGCCATCTTCGCTTGCTGACCACAAATGCTACATGCGCTACAACATCCGTCTCCCCCCTGCAGCGCGGACCAAACCAGATGTTGATGGATGGAGGACGGGATGGAGGACGCGGGAGGAGGAGAACGGGAGGCGGTGGCCGTGACTGCCCACGGCCGGACCGGACCAGCGCCGTCTCCTCCCCGGAGCCGCGTGGGAGGAACTGGAACATGACCAACGTATGAGGTAGAGTGTGGAGCTGCCGGCAAATTCGTTTTCTTCTTCTTTCTTTTTCCGATAAGTGAGGACCTTGGTCATGACAAGCAACTCGAATACCTCCGCAGTGTTTGATCACAGCCGAGCGGTAGCAGCAGCAGCAGCCAGCGATGAAAGGTTTCCCATTTACAAGCCGCAACTATATTTCCTGTGGGGTTGTTTTGGTTGCTCGTTAGGCAGTTAGGTGGAAGTGTCAGGTAGCAGTAAATACGGGGAATGGACCCAAACGTGACAAAAATGGTTTTAATTTAAAAAAAAAACGCTGGTTCAGGAACAGGAACAGGAACAGGTACTCAAAGGTGGAGACACACAGGATACCACATGTGAAGACAACAAGCCGGCCAAGCACACGAGACAGGGGCAGGTTAAACCGGGAGACTAACGAGGGAAGTGAACAACAAGGGAAATCAATACAGCTCACAGACACAATGGTCGACAGAAGAAACGATGAATGAACAGATACAATAAAAACACCGGAACATGAAACTACAAAACAATGAACTACAAATACAAATCAAACACACCAGGAAACAGACAAACTGACAAGTGGGAGGCGGAGACAGAACACCAAAGATACATGATATATAATATATATATATATATTAGGGGGACAGAGGCAGACTATGACAGGCAGACCAGTCACTGGCTGTTAAAGGAGGTCGTATCAAGTCACAGGTTAGGACATGTGGACGCTTAAACCAGAACTCTGACTCCAGCGAACGCTTCCTCGCACTTTCAGGGTCGTTGGCTTCAGAACGGGTGATTTCAATCTCGAGGGATGAGTTTGCTCAATAGGTTGGAGAGAAGAATGTGTCTTCATGACAGGCTTCAAAGGCCGTCATCTATCGCACCCTGAAAATGTCATCTATCAGGCAATGCCCAAGCCATTATTGCGATTGCTATTTCAGTGCTGTCTGTTCATTTGCACTTTGTCAACATGGAAAGTCTGGCTCTGTGAGACAAGTTCAAGCCAGCTACCGTTCTCCAGACGTTTAAGCGTTTATTCACATTTTTCAGGCCTAATCTTTTTTTTTTTTTTAAGGCAATATGCGTTATAAAAGAATGGAATCCATTTACCAAAATGCAGCTTCTTGAAACAGGCCCCAGGTCTGAAGTGATCTCTATCTCTATAATTTTGCTCTTACAATGTAAATATGGATCAAACAACTAGTTTCTGTTGCAGTAGATTATCATTTAGATCAAACTTCTAATTGAATAGATAGTGTATGTCATATTTGAGGCGTTTCATTTGTAACTTGCCAATTAAATACTTGCTTCAATTGTAATTCTTTATTTCATGTTAACGATGTATTCTTATTCTATGCTTTGTAGTATGGGTAATAAATCAATGGCAATATAGTTTTTACTTCGAGTCTAACTCAACTGCCATTGTGCTTGAACACCACACTGAACTTGGAAACAGACATGATGGCTGCAGTCAGCAACTGGTGTGTTCAGCAAGCTGTCCACGGGCTGCAGTGCGTTCTGAACTGGTGTGGTTCATCAGCTGTCCACGCTGGCAATGGTTCTGAACTGGTGTGTTCAGCAGCTGTCCACGGCTGCAATGGTTCTGAACTGGTGTGTTCGATTAGCTGTTCCAGCGGCTGGCAGTGGGTTCTGAAGTGATGGAGGGCTCAGAAGCTGTCCACGCTGCAGTGGTTTCTGAACTGGTGTGGTACAGCAAAGCTGTCCACGCTGGGCAATGGTTCTGAAACTGGTGTGTTTCAGTAGGCGTGTCCACGCTGCAGTGGTTCTGGAAGTGATGGAGGGTGTCAGTAGCTGTCCACGCTGCAATGGTTCTGAACTGGTGTGTTCAGTAGCTGTCCACGCTGGCAGTGGTTCTGGAACTGTGTGGGTTCAGGAGCTGTCTCAGCTGCAGTGGACAGGTGAGGGCACTTTCCTCGGCTGGCCACTGGTGCCTGTAAATCGATGTTATTTCACAGCGCTTTCATTCTTATTTTAGGTCATAACACTGCTATTTCCATTCTCGTAGGATCTCCTTCATTGGTTATTACATTCTTTTCCTGATCTAGTCCCACATATGAGGTGTCAAGGGGGTTTCGTCCCCTACGTTTCCTAGGAAAGGCTGTGACCACAACAATATCGAACACGTCTCCAACATCAACTCTGTTCTTTCAACAATGTTAGACCATTTGCCTCATTGGTCCAGGGATTTGTTTTTGCTGGGTAAGCAGGGTGATCTATCCCCTATTTTCTAGAATACTATTGGACTGAACAATAAGACATCCAGCTCTTATAAAAGAGACATGAGTGTTACACACAAAACCACACAACTCAGGAACCTACAGATGGTTCCCCTGAACCCTAATTGGCCAGATTCTACATCATGGTGAGTTAGGCATGGAAAATGTTTCCCATGATGAAAACTATTGATCTGATCCAACCTTTCAGCCAAAGTTACTTACCTACTAAGCATGTTTACACACACACACACACACACACACACACACACACACACGCACACACACACACACACACACACACACACACACACACACACACACACACACACACACACACACACACACACACACACACACACACGCACGCACACACAAACCCCCACACGCACACACTTACTTTCCATGTAAGCCATCCTCCACCCTAAAGCCCAGGCGAGCCAGCGAGAGTCCTTTTGCTAAGATTACAGAAACCCAATACTACAGACGGGACTTAGCAGCAGATTGACATGATGGTTGTCAGGGGAGGGATAGAGATGCAATGAATGATTTAACACTCAGAGACACACAGAGAGTAAGAGAGAGAGAGGTAGTTTACTATGTATGAGATGTCAGTATGACTGGGTATTAGGGTCAGAGAGAATTTTTAAATGTAACATGAAAATTGATTTAAAAATAATAAGATCACAACATTTTTGAATTCGGAAAAGTGGATTTCTTTTAGGTGGGAATAGTGCATTTTTATTCCTCTCACATACTCAATACATACATAACTGGATTCACAACCACGTGGATTTGGCCTTTATGGAAAGTAATGGACAAGGCTGGCTCTCAAGACATTACCGTCCCACATTCAGCCCTATATTCACACCAAGAGTGTTGCGGGAGCTCTGCACACTTCCTATATAATATGTAAATCAACGCCTCACTTTACACCAGTGAGACGGGCCGTCCCCGCCATGCCCGTCATGACACGAGGGGTCCTAGACCCATCTCCATCATCTCTCGCTATTTTTTGTTCTGGCTCTGCGCGGCAACTGGAGCGTTATCCCCATATAGAACATCGACAGCGTCTTTAGGTTCTGACAAGCTCTTTATGCATCAAGAACATGGCTGTCCTCATGTGGATTCCAGAGTTCATTATTACTCATTACTCATATCATGTGCAATACTACTTCTCATTACTTACCATTGTCAACTTGTTTTGTTTTGTTTTGTTTACTAAATATCTTTTGTTTCGGCTTATATTTTTATATATTTTTTTTATTGATTACCATTGCCAACATTTTTTTAAAATAAATGTATTTTACTATTATTGTTATTCTATTATACACTGTAAATGTATTATTCGATTGTTTTTATTCTTGTGTTGTTAGTATTGTTGCGCAACCTCTGGCACAAGAATTTCCTTCGGGATGAATAAAGTTCTATCTTATCTCATCTTAACGAACTACTTACTACTCCATCTGAATACACGCAATCTCCAAATGTGTTGGAATTAAAAATGGTTTGAACAAGGAAAGATTTATGGAAAGTGGAGTAGATCTGTTTAAATGAGGGTGGAGTGTGTGTGTGTGTGTGTGTGTGTGTGTGATGCGTGGCTGGTTTCAGCAGCCTCACCTGGCCCCGAGTCAGGCTGGTTATTAGAGTCTGTGGCTGCAGGGTGAGGCTGTTAAACAAGTTAAACCAGCCATCACACACACACACACACACACACACACACACACACACACACACACACACACACACACACACACACACACACACACTCAGGAGAGAGCTAGCATTGTTCCACCTGCCTGTGCATTTATGACGGAGATAATCTCAATAATACAATACAATACAATAATAGACAATAAAATGGTTATATTTCATTCCAAAAGGCCGAGTTAATTCGTAACAACGGCTACAGTTTCACCAGTTCACGTACATCAATGAACCAACACGTGTTAAATGGAGCAACACGTACGACTAAACAATCTCTGGCTCCTGCTGAAGCTTCCATCGCATCAGGGACCTCACATCAGATGCCCTCCGCTGGGGAGACAATCCCACACAGATAACCCTCTGCCTCCACCACCGCTCACGGTAATTATTATTATGGCATTATCACCGCTTCATAAACAGCCACTCATCAATGCTCATTACCATTTTACCTGGCAATTGTGCTAAATGCTCGCCACGTAATGGCCCGGTGATGTAATTGAAGTGTAATGATGTTTGTTCCAGGTTAACCAGATGTGTTTTACAGTCAGAAATCAGGGGAAGCCATGATTTTCGATTTCAGATACCAAGCTTGGACTGATCTCAGTTCTGTTACCGTGGCGACTTATGCTGTGAGCCTAAGCTGGGGCAAACTTGGTATGTAGCAGGTTAGCTGCGAGATAACTGCAGTGGGGCTTTCTATTGCCTCATTGGTTTAGATAAAGCCAGTGAAACAACTGTATGTCTTTTGGAATAGCCAAAACTATTGTACTCCAAGGTGCATCGTTGTCCCTCCTTGTAAGTGTTTCAACTTTAACAATAAACTTAACGTGACATGTCTAAATTGAAGATATAGGCGATTTCCATGCTATTAAACACATGCACACAGTAGGCTATGTAAGCAGTGTTTTCTCTGACACTTCTGAACGTGACTGTGTGGTATGAAGGGGGGCGGAGTTTCACGTTGGGTTGTGAAGCAGGGAGGGTTGGTGGGGGGGGGGGGGGCGGGGCAGAGTGCAAATTCCTGTGATTGACGGCAATCTCGTCAATGTGACATGTGTTTGCTCTCCTGAGTACGGACTGAGTCAGAGGTATCGTTATGACGCTGGATGCCAGAAACCAGAGGAACCTGCATTTATGTTTCCACAGTCTTTTTGTCCGGATGGTCATTCCGTTTTCAACGGCCGTCCATGTTGAACCCTTATGTTTTGTGCCTTCGTTAATTTATGATTTTTGGGATTGCATTTAAAAGGTTTTTTTAAATGACAATAAAAACGTTGATGACAAGACCGCCTCCTCTCTCTCTCTCTCTCTGTCAGAGTCTGGGCCGGAAATCAAAATCCCAATGGGGCGGAGTTACACCCAGTTCCCTGTTTTGTGTTACGTAGATATTCCACCAAGGAGACACTCATTAGCACGAGTCGATGAAGCTTTCAGAAGGGGATTGTAACAAGTAAGCAAGTGTAATCCTACAGTGGGTATTCCCCAGTGACATTATTGGTCGAAAAAAAACAACTAATATGAAGCGACATGAATAATTGATGTGGTGGAAATAACGTGAACACGGACGTGGTTCTGACAGTTATAACACTCATTGTGCCCAAGAGGTAACCACTGTGGTTCACGTTGACTTGTTCTCAAGTCAAGTGATACTTTACGAGAAACCAAAATGTGTATTGCCTACCTCGCCAAACGGTGAGTCGGCCAAAAATAGAGCACTGGTTGCCATCGCGTATTCCGCAATTTCAACTGGCAAACGATGTTGCTTGTATCCCCCGTGCTCCCGCTGAACATGAAGGGGGAGATGCAGGTGAGTCGATCCGTGTTAGCTGCTGTGCTCAGGCAAGCTATTATCAGTGACGCTGCCGCACACACTGCAGTTGAAACACACCTTCGACATTACAAGACATGGGATGTCTCTTTCTAACATGACGGTTCAAAGTGTGTTGTTGTTCTTGTTGTTGTTGTTGTTGTGTTGCTACGACTACACACGACTGAACACAGGAAATACACATAACAATCAACTTCGAGTCGTTAATTCATAATTGATATTCATGGATTCCGGCATTCTTGTATTCAGCGCAGTCTCCTCTAATAACTCCTAATCCTAAATTCCTGTGTTGTTGATGCACAATTTGAATATGGAGGAAGTAAAAATATTTCTGTGTGTCCATGACTTGTATGAAAGATGGCTCAGAGGCAATATGGGTGAGAGAACACACTGAACGTCTGTGTTTGCTTAGTGGATGTATGTTAGAGCTTTGGCACAAATTAGGTCATAGTTAGTTGGTTAATGTTGTCCTACTTTAAATGTTTATGTGAAAGTTCATCACATGGCTTACAATTCACCCTCGATTTCCAATCCTTTATGTAATGGATAGATTTAAAATGTTTTCTGTTTGGTAAAAAAAATGTCATCTTTAAATTGCCTGTTTGGCGCATAATTGTCAGATTCAGTCAGATATATTCAGTCCTTGATTTTGTGGAAGTTCTGGAAAATAAAATCAAAAAAATCAAAAAGGGAAAACAAAAATAGATTACAGATAAATCAGACAATTTTGCTAATTGAACCTCAAAAGAATGTAAAACACGCTCAATTAAAATCTCGTAAACAGGCATTCATTTGCCATGCAAATCATTTTTTCAAATCCTCAAATGCACTCTACATGCACCAGATTTCTCCAAAGTTGGATGAGGGGATTTCCCAAGTCCATCGAAGTCTAAGAAGCCCTCACCACCCATTCCATCACCCACAGCCTACCTACCGCTCAGCCTGGCACCCCACAGCCCTGGGGAAGGGTGCTGCTGCTGGGTGAAGGAGGTGGTGCTGGGTAAAAGAGGGGGGTCTAGCTCCTCCCCCTCGTTCCCCTGCGGCCCCTCTTTCATGTGCCGGGATGAAATGCATTGAATCATAGCTTCACACCGACCCACTATATTCTCTCTCTCTCTCTCTCTCTCTCTCTCTCTCTCTCTCTCTCTCTCTCTCTCTCTCTCTCTCTCTCTCTCTCTCTCTCTCTCTCCCCCTTTATGTCTTTTTGCCCCGCAACATTTAAGTCCCATCCTCCCCACACCTCACACACACACACACACACACACACACACACACGTCTCCCTCGTGAGTAGGTAGGAAGTGGGAGGGTTTCCTCTGGCGAGGGTCTCCAAGGGGGTCACAGTGAGAGGAGGTCTTAAAAAATACATGGAGCCTTCTTCTCCAGAAAGTCACAGTCAACCTCATAAAATGGTGGGAACCATTCATAAAATGCTTTCAATTGCAACATCTCTAACGAACATCTCTGACCTAATTTGTAGAATATATAACATAATAATAAGGAACTACATTTTTCGTAGCTATTGCTCCGACCTTGATGTGTATGCCCTGTGTGAAATGACCTCAATCTGGCGCGGCAGCGGTACGGTTAGCATTCTGCAAACACAAACACACCTGGCCTGATTACTGTCCTTCGAGTTCATTACTCAGCTGCTCTGATTGGTCAACAGTTGATCTAAAAACGTGTGTCTCTGTCTCAATCTGTAACTGGCGTGTTTAGGACCCAGTACAAGGTAGAGTGAAACCACGGGTGACTAGAAAATCCAACGGTAAGGGGGTACAGGGTCCACAGGTCTGGGAACAGGTCCAGGGCCGAGGAATCAGCTGGGCAGAGGTTACCGTGAAGTAGCAGGCAGACGGGTGTTGGTCGGGGACAGGCAGGATGGTCAGGAAGCCGGGAAGCAAGGTCGTAGTGGAGATATACGCCAAACAGCCACAGGTACGCGCAGACAGGAATCGAGGTTTGGAAGGGTTTGGAAGTCCTCCGGGAGTCAGACAAGGCAGGTAGGTCGGGGACAGGCAGGGTCGGCAACGGGTGATTGATTTGGGAATTGCTGGAGAGTCTTGTGTGCATTAGCAATCTGGCGATGAGTGTGTGGAAAGAGGAGCTTAAATATGGTAAATGGATTGCATTTATATAGTGCTTTTATCCAAAGTGCTTTACAGTTGCCTCACATCCACCCATTCATACACCGACGGCGGTGCCAACCATGCAAGGTAACAACCAACACGTCAGGAGCAGGTAGGGTTACGTGTCTTGCTCAAGGAGATTGAATGCTCTTACCTCCTGAGCTACTACCCCCCATAAATAGGAAAGGTAATTGAAGGGGAAACAGGTGGAGGTGATGTGGCTGATGAGATGACTGATTGAATTATTGCTTGTCGGTGGACGAGTGGAACTTCCAGAAAGGAGTACGGATCATGACACATGAACCTCCCTCCGCCAGGCTGCTGTGCCCTAATTACTGCTCTCAAATATTAACGTCATAATCCAAGAGTGATGGAGTCGTGCAGATTCTGAGGCTGTGATGTATCACTCACCGCGTACTTTAACAGGTCATCATAAATCATCATTAGGCGAGTATCAACATACAAAAGAAACATGTTTGACTCGAACCTGTCAGAGACATTCATAATTCCATCTGCCGATTGAGATAATCTGGATGACTGGGGAAACGTGTCTTTTGTTGAGAGAGAGAGAGAGAGAGAGAGAGAGAGAGAGAGAGAGAGAGAGAAGAGAGAGAGAGAGAGAGAGAGAGAGAGCTCTTTGTAGTTGCAGGTGAGGAAGACTTTAGGAAACAGATGAACTGGGTTGCACCAGCTATGTGTAAATGTGTTACCAAGTCAGTGTGTAAAGTTCTTACTATGTCCTTCTTACCACTACATTTACATTTACATTTACATTTAGGGCATTTGGCAGACGCTTTCATCCAAAGCGACTTACAATGAGTACATTTGTAGAAAGAGACAGCAATATATCGCTGTGATACATAAAGATAAGAATACCACTAGTTAGTTTCAAACTAGCGGTTTACTTCCATTTTGGTAGGTTGCACCACCAATTGTAAGTAATGTCCTCCTAACTAGTAACAACAGAGTCGTAAGGCGTAAGTTGAACTTAAAAGGCTCCAATTATTATACTGTATGTCTTGTTGTACTCCTGTTCTCCTAAACTGGTGTGTGGTGTGCGTGCATGTGCATGTGAGTGTGTGTGTGTGTGTGTGTGTGTCAGTGCATGTGTGTGCGTGCATGGTGTGTGTGTGTGTGTGTGCATGCATGTGTGTGTGTGTGGTGGTTGGTGTGTGTGTGTGAGGTGTGTGTGCATGCATGTGTTGTGAGTGTGTGTGCGTGCATGTGTGTGTGAGTGTGTGTTGCCGCGCATGTGTGTGTGTGTGTGTGGTGTGTGGTGTGGGTGTGTGTGTGGTGTGCATGTGGTGTGTGTTGTGTGTGTGTGTGTGTGTGTGTGTGTGTGTGTGTGTGTGTGTGTGTGTGTGTGTGCGTGCATGTGTGTGTGTGTGTGTGTGTGTGTGTGTGTGTGTGTTGTGGGTGTGTATGTGTGTATCTGTGAATGCAAGTAAAACCTCTTTTCACATATCTTTAGTCTGGGATGTCATCTCACTTTTACCAACCAAAGGTGGCGCTAAAGTCTTTTACACTTTTGAAGGATTTCCCGGCCTTATTTCACCGAGTAGTAATTTTCACCTCCAGGCGTGTTAAGGACAGAAAGAGAGGAAAGCGAGCAGATACTCTGAATGTGTCATTCTCAGCTTTTGAAGGTTTTCGCAAAAGCGGCCTTGAAGGAGCCACGCTGAGTGTAACTACGGGAAATGAAGTACGCGGAACAGAACCGAAACACTAAAACGTATATTTGTACCGCGTCTATCGCTTTTAAATAATCTTCTTTTGCCCGTCCTTCGCCGCCTATTGATGGATGGCGAAGGACGTTTTTATAAGAGCGTTTTTTTTTTCTTCTCTTTCATTGGTTACATGGCTGATGAAGTGATCCAGTCAATGGGGACATGGCGAGACTCACCGTAATGACTGTGATGGGTTGATGAGTGTCTGGTGACAGGTCAGAGAGATTCATCACACTGTCGGTGGCTCAGGTGACCTCACGGTGGCCCTGTCAATGATTCAAGTTTCAAGTTTCAAGTATTTTATTGTCACTTCACAATTTACACGTGAGTATAAGCAGTGAGTGAAAAACCTTTTGTGCAAAACGCCCGACAGCCGACAGCCGATAGAAGTAGAGCTAGCAAAATAGAAATAGAACTATAAATATAAATTCTGTGTAAAGTAAGAATAAAATAAAATGAAATGGAATATACAACAACATATCCAGGTGAGCAGTACACATATAAATCAATGTAATAAAATATACATTGTTATATGCTGACATTCACAGAATGTCACAGAATACCTTCTCAGACAGTCAACACAACACTAGCACCAGCAATTAGCACCAGGACTAGCACTAACACCAGTAGTAGCACCAGGACTAGCACTAACACCAGTACTAGCACCAGCACCAGCAGTAACACTAGCACCAGGACCAGCACTAGCAGTAACACCAGCACAGCACTAGCACCAACACTTAGCACTGCTACCAGCGCTAGCTCCAGCAGTAACAACTTATCACCAGGACTAGCACTAGCACCAACACTTAGCGCTAGCATTTAGACATTGATGCCGAACTTGTTCAGCAGCCTGATGGCCTGACTGTGGAAGCTGTCTCTGAGTCTGCTCATCACTTGATACTGCGGTATCGCCTGCCTGACGGTAGAAGTGTGTACAGTTCGTGGCTGGGGTGGTTATTGTCTTTAATAATCCGTTTGGCCTTGGCCACGCACCGCCTGGTGTATATATCCAGGAGGGAGGGAAGCTCACCTCCAACGATGTACTGGGCCGTCCCGCCACCACCCTCTGTAGTGTTCTACGCTCCAGTGCGGTGCAGTTCCCGTACCAGACGGTGATGCATCCTGTAAGAACACTCTCAGACTACATCACTACCTACTCCGCTCTCATCCCTCATCCTCATCTACTGCTCAATGCTTGATACCATCTCA
>PIJE02001754.1:21148-40844 GCA_002895965.2 Coryphaenoides rupestris
GGTTGTTGGATTGGACCATTTGGCAGGGAAATGAATTCATATTACGACAATTTCTTTGTGGATTCTGCCAGTAAATGTGAATTTAGACCCTGCACAGCGAAATCTAATGGAACATGCAAACCAGGAAATTTCTTCTCCTCTTTGGTTTTGGAAAATAAGTAATTCTACACACGGACCGTGTTGTGAGGTCGACTCCCATAAGCCAACGGTTCCAGGTTAGATTCCCCTCTCCATCCCCCCCCCACTGCCCTTTAAGTTACAGAAGCACAATTGTGTCTGTTGTTCCCATAGAACATTGATGCATGCGAGGCGGGGGGAGGGCAAGTCGGGGAGAAAACCCTGGCGGTATGCGGATGCCAGAGCTTAATGGGAATGTGAAACGGGGGAGGAGACGTGCTGCTGTTGCTGCTCCAGTGCTGGGGTCAACGCCGCGACCGCGTGACGCTCTGGCCAACTCGACGGGCCTGCCGCTGCAGAGCCCTTGGAAACAACGGGTGCCCAATGCAGCCAGCCAGCCAGCCAGCCAGCCAGTCAGCCAACCAGCCAGCCAGCCAGCTGGGAGGCAGCACTCTGCATCATGATGATGGTGATAGAGCCCTCTTGTGTAATGACCAAGAAAAAGACCGGCAGCGCTCTCAGTGCACAATGAGAGCGTACGGAGTCCAGCCGCGCTTCGCTCTCTGATCAATAATTCACCGCACTTAGCGTTAGCTTAAGGACACCGAACGGGAGCTTTAAGAACAGTGGTGTTATTTTTCCTTTGGATAAACTTGAGATATTTGCGTATTTCAGACGCATAGGATAGGTGATTTACAAATGCAAAAGCTGAAGCCATCTAGGGATAAAACAGATCTAAATTATTTGTTTCGTCTAACATTATTTATCATTGTGTTTATTTGTGGGTTTTTTGTGCGTTGTGTAAAATGAATTACAGCAAACTTTTGGCAAGAAAAATACTGTGAAATATGAAACATTTGAGCACTTGCGCAATCTTCTATTGGCAGTCGGGGCCCATTTAATAATATATCATTTCAAATCTAACTCATACCAAAGAAAACTAACTGTGGAACATGTGAGAATGAGAACATGGAGAATGCGAGGCCCTCGAAGACAAAAGTGGATAAAAATCTTATTACAGATATAATTACAAACCACTCTGCTGCTGATGAAAGAAGCCCAGTTTGCAGCGGCGAGAGCATCCTGATGTCTGAGGTCACATCCTGATGTCTGAGGTCACATCCTGATGTCTGAGGTCACATCCTGATGTCTGAGGTCACATCCTGATGTCTGAGGTCACATCCTGATGTCTGAGGTCACATCCTGTTTCTCTCTGCAGATCAGTCTGGCCTCCAGCCCCTTGAAAGCCCCCCCCCCGAAAACTATAGGACCAATCGACGGCTGGGGGAGAGCGCTCAATCCATGGCGAACAAGGTCACACACAGTCTGATGAATTTCAACTGCCGATGGAAAGTATACCAGTCGATGGTCAAAACGGCTTCATCGCTTTGAAGCGTAATAGCAGCCTCTAATGGGCGACCTCCGTTGCCGCTCTTCAGACGACTGATCACCGGCCCACTTTCCTCCTGTTTCCACAGTGACGAGAAGAGCTCCCCCACCGATCCTGGGCGCGCTAATGAAGGAGGGCAGCCGAGCCCCCGGTTCTGGAAGCGACTAATAAAGCACCGATGACGCAAACGCAACGACCAACCGCTTGCATCAAGAATCATAAGAGCGTTGATTATTGTTGCGGCGGGAGCTGGAGCGCCGATAAGCCGTAAGGGGCTAATGCAGCAGCGGCAGCGGATATAAAGGCGCTGAGTGGTAGCGCGATGCCAGGGTTTGGGGCTGGTAATGCACGTGGCTTCATCCCGGTCGCCGGCAGGACTTGGAACAGGGGCTGCATTGCACCTGGGAGGAGACTAATGAGTTGATGCTGCACCTCCTAGCAACTGGTGGGACACAACACACTCACGTATGTACGCGTGCACACGCACACACACACACACACACACGCACACACACACACGCACACACACGCACACACACACACACGCACACACACACACACGCATACACACGCATACACACGCATACACAGGTCTTAATGAAGTACAGTGTTTAATGAATCTAGTATTTAATAAATCCCGTGTTTAATTAATCCCGTGTTTAATTAATCCAGTGCTTAATTAATCCAGTGTTTAATGAATCCAGTGTTTAATGAATCCAGTGCTTAATGAATCCAGTGCTTAATGAATCCAGTGCTTAATGAATCCAGTGTTTAATAAATCCAGTGCTTAATTAATCCAGTGTTTAATGAATCCAGTGTTCATCCGAGCATCTTTCATTACTGTTCTCATGATTTTCACTTTCACTGGTTTACACACGGATGCACGCGCGCACACACACACACACACACACACACACACACACACACACACACACACACACACACACACACACACACACACACACACACACACACACACACACACACACACACACACACACACACGCACATCAATCAAGGCCATAAAAGTTTGAGTTCAGAAGAAAAATGCCCTTAAAATGTTAAAGGCAAAGGTAACATTTGCCTGTGATGAATCTCTGTGTAGCTGTGTTGAGATAAAAAACCTCAAATGTGAATTCACTGCCCTTCATATATATATATATATACTGTATATATATATAAAGAGAGAGAGAGAGTGTTTAAGCAGGCTGAGCGACAGTACTCTGAGAAGCTGGAACAACATTTCACCATCCTGGAGAGTGAGAGAGACGCTAACAGACTGTTCACGAGACCCCCGCCAGGCAGCTGGAGTGGATGCTGCCTGCCACCCCCCTTCACTGAAGCAACCGTGCAGAGCAGCTGTCTCCATTGTTCACAGACATCTTTAACACCTTGCTGGTCCCATGCACACATGCCCTGCTTCACGACATCTCCCATCATCCCCCAGGGATCACATCACCCCCCCGGCCTACAGAGTCAACAGGTCTGCAGACGCTGCAGTCAACATGGGACCCCACTTCATCCGTGTAAAATAAACACGTGCTCCACAAATAATACACAGTATACACACACACACACACGTGAATTTAGATGTATGTGTATTTATTAGGGCTGGGACTTTAACGCGTTAATTACGATTAATTAATTACAGAAAAAATAACGCTTTAAAATAATTAACGCATTTTAATCGCACTTTATTTTTGCACTCCAAACACCACGGAACGTTTCTCAGTGGACGAATTGGCGGCTCAAATATGGGCGGACCGGAAGAGATCGCGTTTTAACCGGAAGAGATCGCGTTTGACCGGTTTTTGTTTTTTTTGTTGTTACCATTTTAGATGGTAGAAATGGCACTTTATGTTAAACTGTTGGTCTGTGTAGCTAAAATAAACAGGATTTTGCTGCTTAAACGTATGTATATGTCTATTCATTGATTCACTCGTATACCAAAATCCATTTGAATTGGAAAATGTTGCTTCTCGTGTCAAATATTGATATGCGATTAAAATGCGAATTAATTATGATTAATTAATTACAAAGCCTCTAATTAATTAGATACATTTTTTTAATCGAGTCACACCACGAGTATTTTTTCTACTCATAGTGTACGTGCTCATACCCATTCCCAAGCCACTCTTATGCCTCTTGCCTTACACAACCTACATCATTTATAATTTATAGTTCTTATTAAAGTAGTGTGTAGTGTAAATATTATGAATTCATGTTTTGTTTGTATTCTTCTTGATCAATGTTTTATTTTTATTATGTTATATGATATATATTTCATGTTGCTTTTTGTCTTTTATGCACTTTCCTTGTATGTGCAAATATACTTGTCATGAGTTACATATAAACATGAAACTAGGCTCTCTTATCTCTGAACATGTGAAAACTTTAAACTGCTTCTCTGTGTGTATGTGTGAAGCTGTTTCTGTTCGTCTGTCTGTTTTTTCTGTATATGAAGAGTTTCAGGTGCAAAAACCTAGAAACGCCACTTCCATCAAAAATGAAATAACTATATTAAGTGAAAGCTCTCAGCGCGTAGAATACGATAATCAAATAATTTCATCACAAAAACGGGTAAGACCCACAGATATGCTGCTCCAAAACACTCGTTCTTTGGCAGAAACCTCAAAACGTCAGTTCGGTTCAGCAAAAGACGTTCACAGAACCAATCAGAAGACGCGATTCAGATCACGTGACCTTCAAGATGGTGGCCGGGGAATCACCGATCTAACGTTGAGATGCGTGATTGTTGAGCAGTTGCAGCCAAATGATCACATTAATCACGTGAAATAAAATGGAAAACGTTGATGAATTGGACGGACCTGTGGTGGTTTCACCATCAGGCAGGATGAAACGCCGTCGGCCACGTAATTCTGCCTGGTTGTAAAAATTGTTTGACTTTAGTAGGCAATGTAGGCGACTATGTTTGTTTTGGTTCGATCCACCGTGGTTTATTAATAGTCAATTACACCATCCTGGCAGCAGGTCTCGTTTCTAATATGGAAGCAGGATGTTGTAGTTTCACTTGTTAATTTCTTTCTGACAATTCCATTTCCTTCTATATTTCCATTGCATTCAATTCAAGTACTGGCTTGAGAAGGGCAGAGTAACATCACGAAAAAACCGGCGGGTGGTTCTACTAGGAAGGCAGAAGAGGAAGACTGCAAGGAAGGAGATGATTCAAACCACATCCAATTTTTTACTTGGAGAGCAAGCCACTGATTACACTCCTTCCCAGTGGCGTGACGTGTTGCAAAGATGCATCTAATGGTTTCTTGAGCAAGATCACGAGCAAGTCTCATACTCACTCTGCTGGAGGCGTCTTCTGCTGCGACTTTCAACCTGCGTCGTTCCTGCAAAAGACATGTGCTCTAACATTGCGTTGATTTCCCGCATCGCAATCAAGGATCCCAGACTATGCTGTGTGCATTTTTACACGTCTCTTTACGTACTCTGTGCCCGTCCAGTCTATGACACAGCTGAATTAGGTGGGTGAAAAATACTTCTAGATTATATACAGACCTTCTATTGATATCAATCGAGACTTCCTGTTTAATTAAGGATACAGTAATTATAACAAAATTACTTGCTTTTCTTTTCTATTTCTCTATTTGGGCTATTCATTTAACCACATCTTGACGTGAGTAATTGTAACAAACCATTTCCTTGAGGATTAATACAGTTCCTTAATCAAATTACTACAAATCTGAAACACACATTTGAACACAGGCAGGTCTTCTTCTTCTTCTTCTTCTTCTGAGAGACAGTGAGAAACGGAAAGATAAATCTGCCGTCTGAGCCGCTCGAGACCATGATCAGTCGGTGTCTTATGGGGAGTGTGGAACTGGCCAGTTCGGTACAGACTCAGGTCCCTGAGATATGTTTTATTTCATTTTAATGTTGTTATTTAAGGAACTATGAGAAAATAAACCCATATTAACATGACTTAAAAACCCCTTTTGTCCCAAGTTCCCCATAAAATTACCTCACACCACAAGAACAAGAAGAATTCACTCATGTACTACGGTTAAGACTAAAAATGCATTTCCCTTTCCAAAATGGATCTGACACCATGAAGTGCTTTGAATGAGTGACTTGTGCTTCCTCATCCGAGCAGCATTGTTCTGCTAGAAGAGGCGCGATACACAAACTGAAATAATAGTGCACTGACAGTGCCCTTATGTGTGTGTGTGTGTGTGTGTGTGTGTGTGTGTTCAATCACACTCTTCAGATTGCAACCATGTGGTAACAAGTGATTGAATGGGATTATAGTAGTACTTGTATTTGTATATATAGTCACTTGTATTTATAACACAGGCAAACGTGACTTGAGAAAATATCTCGTCATTTGGCAGCGGCATATAACCGGCCTTCTATTAAAGTCCATTAAAGACAGATGAATGGTATTTACCATGTGAAATACATTGAATCTCACTGAAGAATAGTCATTGGAGAGCACATACCGAGTGAGCATAGACAGTAAAACAGCTCCACATACAGCAGGTCTAGGTTTTCCGGGTGAGAGATTGATATTATATTCATATTTGATCGCATATTTGATCGTACCGTATATATACGACCACTAAATCTCCAATTTAGTGGTCGTTAACCTCAAATAAGAATGAACCACCCCGATGGTCCTGGACTTTGGTCTGTTTTCATCTCATGTGGAACATTTCTTCGAAGCCGTCAAAAGTCCACGTGCATTTGCTCGTGGACGGGAGCTGACCCCGACTAACTGCGTTTTGTATAATTGATGAGGCTGAGTTGTTCGTTGTTTCATACTGGCGCACGGCGGTAGGACATCTTGAAGAGCAGAAGAGCAGAGAGACACATGAAAGCACTTCGGAGAAGATATCTCACATGTCTCCCATGTGCTCATTACTTCAAAACGGGGGTCTTATAGGTTCTGTAGGTCTGATTGGTGACTTGTAAAGCGGGGGAATATTTTAAAATCAGCAACCTGAATAAACGCTCCCTCCCTCCCTTCCTCCCTCCCTCCCTCCCTGCCTGAGACGCGTTACATTCAAGCAACTCATTGACAGACGGGATGAATTCCCACCGAAACAATCATGAAAGAGACGCCCTGATTGGTCAGAAGTGTGCTGGGAGCGGTCTACAAATCGAACTCCTCTCATGTCGAGGCAGTCAACTCGAACGATACTCTCTCAGGGCGTTTCACTCAGAGAGGCTGTTGCAACAGATCACACTGTGATCACGGCTCTTAAGTCTTACCTACAGCATTTGTTACAGGTACACACGTGACATCAGCAGGCAAGTCTGTTATTGTCAGCGAAACTACTGTGTACCGTCGCCTGCCAGGTCACGAGAATTTCACTGTTCAGAATGGCCCTGTGTTATGAAGAACATGTGACAATACAACACTTTGACTTTGACTTGACTTTGACTTGACTTGAATTGACTTTGACAAAGTCAGCCTCAAGAGATTTATTTATTTGTATTTTACAATACAAAAATGGTTGACATTATTGTTGTGTTGCAATCAAGAAATTCGACAATTCCTCAACAAGAATTGCAAAAATGTTCTACTGGGATGCAAGGTCCAAAATTAATACCTGCCACCAGCCAATGGTTGTTGGATTGGACCATTTGGCAGGGAACTGAATTCATATTACGAAAGTTCTTTAGTTCAGTGACTTAGTCTGTTAGTCTGTATTGTGGGAAAGAAAAAGATAGAATTAAATAAATACACGAAAAGAAAGTCATTATTGTAATGTCATTTTAAATCCAGGTCATATTTTAGTATGCTTTTATATAATTGCATTCTCTGCACACACACGCATGCACACACGCACACACGCACACACACACACACACGCACACGCACACGCACACACACACGCACACACACACACACGCACACACACTCGCCTTTAACTGCAGCCATATGGCTGATCTGTAAGGGGTTTGTGAGCCTATGTAGTAAATGACCGGTCTACCTGAATAACATTTGTAATGTTTCTCTCTGCCAAGTTGCCAACTCTCACCCAAAATTCTATATTTTCACGACTATTCAATTGCGTTCACTCCGTGTTTCTAGGTTTGATTTAACAGTGTAGCTGTGAGGTTAGAGTGGGGATGGAAGTAGTTTCCAGATAAAGTTAAAAGAGCTACAGCTGGGTTATCACTCTCTGAGAACCCCATTAGTCTTCATAGAACCCCTTTAGTCTTCGCAGGAAAAACCCAAGCAAATTGGAAATAAGTCTGAGTAAAAGATTAAAAACTGAATAAAAACAAATTGTTGAACCGAGGTGTTTTGTCTGTTATTTATTGGTATAGTTTATTAACTAACCTAGTCAAGGAAACCTTTTTGCAAATTAAAAACAGTTTTCCCTGAACGCCAGTATTTGCCACGGGCGACACACTTCCTGTTTGCATAAACAACTTTTTACATTAACTTTCAAACAGTAAATATTTGTTTGTGTGTTGTTTGTTTGTTTGGTCTATTTGTGTATATATTGCAGATTAAACATATTACAGTCGTAGTGCATTTGTAGTAGTGCTTTCTGGGAAATAAAACCAAAATAAAACAAAACCAAGATGTCGAAAGGGTATGCTGTGTGTGTGTGTGTCTGCATACGTGTGTGTGTGTGTGTGTGTGTGTGTGTGTGTGTGTGTGTGTGTGTGTGTGTGTGTGTGTGTGTGTGTGTGGGTGTGTGTGTGTGTGTGTGTCATGCTGTGAATGTGTGTATCTCCATCTGGGGAGCAGTTATGTTGATAGCTGCATCCTAGAGAGGGTTAAACCCCTCAGTCTCTTAACACTTTAATCGATTAATGGCAGTAAAATACTATAGTGGTCTCATATACAACATCGGTCATTATAACTCATACTCAACAACGCTAAAAAGTCACATTGTTGACGTGGATTGTAACCATGGGGATAACACTTGCCCCTCCTTCCTAGAACTCAAAAATTGAATTGTATTTTTTTTACATCTTTTGGTTGGTTTGAATTTGAGCTGAAACAAGGTCACTTTTATTCATTTCCATGTATTTCAACGGTGAATTTTTGGTATAGAACACATGCTTTATAAGATAAAGATAAAATAAACCATAATTTCATCATTGGAAGTATGTGATGGTGAGGACAATACTTCTAAAAGTACAAATCTAAGAATTCTGAGACATACTTAATTTATCAGGTAATGGCTTTGGGTAATGCTAAGCTTGCTACTGGCACATTTTCCAGTCGGAGCGTAATCTGCGAAAAAGTCCTGAAAAGAAATCCTGGTTCTTTTAGCCAGAATGGTCCCTTTGATCTGAGGTGGTCAAAAGAAGTGATTATTGCCACCTGAACCCGTCTGGACCTTGTTGGGGAGCCCCGGACAAACTGGGTTTTCTTTCCAAACTATGATTGGTTCTGGAGTCAATCTGCAGTGACGCATCGAGGGCACAGCGAACCCAACACAAATCTCCAAATAATACATGATTGGGACGGAAAGCATGCTGAGTCCATGCAGCCGGTGTTGAAACATGAAGTAGAGAGTGTTGTGTTCCTGCTCCGTGGACAGCAGAGCCATCATTCTACCATTTTAAGGAATTGTCTACGCCATGTCCTTTGATGAGAATATAGCGCATTATCGATATGTCATTGTGGAGTGTGTGTGTGTGTTTGGTGGCTGGTTTAAGCAGCCTTACCTGGCCCTGGCTGATTAGAGTCTGGGACTGGGTGAGGCTGCACACCTGTGGTGCGTTGCCTCATCAACGCCCACAGGTTAAACCAGCCATCAACTCACACACTTAGGAGAGCGCTAGCATGCTAGATACTCACCATCTGCTCTGTCATTTCCTTTGACATAATTTTACAATAAACTGGACTATTCGCCACTGTCCTGCCTGTGTCTTTTGGAGGGATCCCTCAAAAGCCACGATAGCGTGGCATGTAGCTGGAGCAAATGCTACAGTCATTTGGTTTTGAAAAAATTTGAAAATGGACTGAATCAAATGCCAGGATATTGACTTTGCAGAGTAAGCTACTACGGCCTTAACGTAATGATCAACATGGACACGATGTAGGCTAGTCTTGGTCTATTGTGGCTGTGGCTGGCTCTTGACTCCCTCTATAGTAGCCACGCGTCATCGCAGTGTGGATCTTTGTGACCGCGCTGAAGAACTCCAGCTTTATCCCCGCACACTGGTTGCTGTCCACTGACAAGCCATGTAAATGAGAGCAGTACATGTCAACCAGGGGTTCGGCATCTCAATTGCACTGGCATAATTAGTTGAAAGGGGTTGGCAGCAGAGAGTAACAGAAAAAACGCCTTGCTTTAAAACTTGGGCTCAAAGTGCCAAGAAAAAGTCCTGAAAAATCTGAAAAGCATCAGATTTTTTTGTTTTGTTTGATGCTTGGCCCCAATTAACTTGTTTTCCTCCAAAGGCACCCTTCCGGAACTAAGAGCTGAAATTGGGGACATGAGTTGTTCGTTGTTTCATACTGGCGCACGGCGGTAGGACATCTTGAAGAGCAGAAGAGCAGAGAGACACATGAAAGCACTTCGGAGAAGATATCTCACATGTCTCCCATGTGCTCATTACTTCAAAACGGGGGTCTTATAGGTTCTGTAGGTCTGATTGGTGACTTGTAAAGCGGGGGAATATTTTAAAATCAGCAACCTGAATAAACGCTCCCTCCCTCCCTCCCTCCTTCCCTCCCTCCCTCCCTCCCTGCCTGAGACGCGTTACATTCAAGCAACTCATTGACAGACGGGATGAATTCCCACCGAAACAATCATGAAAGAGACGCCCTGATTGGTCAGAAGTGTGCTGGGAGCGGTCTACAAATCGAACTCCTCTCATGTAGAGGCAGTCAACTCGAACGATACTCTCTCAGGGCGTTTCACTCAGAGAGGCTGTTGCAACAGATCACACTGTAATCACGGCTCTTACGTCTTACCTACAGCATTTTCTACAGGTACACACGTGACATCAGCAGGCAAGTCTGTTATTGTCAGCGAAACTACTGTGTACCGTCGCCTGCCAGGTCACGAGAATTTCACTGTTCAGAATGGCCCTGTGTTATGAAGAACATGTGACAATACAACACTTTGACTTTGACTTGACTTTGACTTGACTTGAATTGACTTTGACAAAGTCAGCCTCAAGAGATTCATTTATTTGTATTTTACAATACAAAAATGGTTGACATTATTGTTGAGATGTCGCAATTAAGAAATTCGACAATTCCTCAACAAGAATTGCAAAAATGTTCTACTGGGATGCAAGGTCCAAAATTAATACCTGCCACCAGCCAATGGTTGTTGGATTGGACCATTTGGCAGGGAAATGAATTCATATTACGACAATTTCTTTGTGGATTCTGCCAGTAAATGTGAATTTAGACCCTGCACAGCGAAATCTAATGGAACATGCAAACCAGGAAATTTCTTCTCCTCTTTGGTTTTGGAAAATAAGTAATTCTACACACAGCCTCATGGACCGTGTTGTGAGGTCGACTCCCATCGCCAACGGTTCCAGGTTAGATCCCCTCTCCATCTCCCCCCCCCCCCCCACTGCCCTTTAAGTTACAGAAGCACAATTGTGTCTGTTGTTCCCATAGAACATTGATGCATGCGAGGCGGGGGGAGGGCAAGTCGGGGAGAAACCCTGGCGGTATGCGGATGCCAGAGCTTAATGGGAATGTGAAACCGGGGGAGGAGACGTGCTGCTGTTGCTGCTCCAGTGCTGGGGTCAACGCCGCCACCGCGTGACGCTCTGCCAACTCCACGGGCCTGCCGCTGCAGAGCCCTTGGAACAACGGGTGCCCAATGCAGCCAGCCAGCCAGCCAGCCAGCCAGTCAGCCAACCAGCCAGCCAGCCAGCTGGGAGGCAGCACTCTGCATCATGATGATGGTGATAGAGCCCTCTTGTGTAATGACCAAGAAAAAGACCGGCAGCGCTCTCAGTGCACAATGAGAGCGTACGGAGTCCAGCCGCGCTTCGCTCTCTGATCAATAATTCACCGCACTTAGCGTTAGCTTAAGGACACCGAACGGGAGCTTTAAGAACAGTGGTGTTATTTTTCCTTTGGATAAACTTGAGATATTTGCGTATTTCAGACACATAGGATAGGTGATTTACAAATGCAAAAGCTGAAGCCATCTAGGGATAAAACAGATCTAAATTATTTGTTTCGTCTAACATTATTTATCATTGTGTTTATTTGTGGGTTTTTTGTGCGTTGTGTAAAATGAATAACAGCAAACCTTTGGCAAGAAAAATACTGTGAAATATGAAACATTTGAGCACTTGCGCAATCTTCTATTGGCAGTCGGGGCCCATTTAATAATATATCATTTATGGGTTGCGATCGGATGTGTCTCTATGCTTCCACGAGAGAGATGACCATAAGAATCAACTGGGTCGACAGGGGTTCATTCATGTTGTCTCTGTCATTTCTGATCTCTCTAACGACACTTAGTTAATCATTGCGAAGTTGCAGTGTTCGCTTGAGTGGAGGTGGGAGAGGGTGTAGCTGGCGAGGAATGAACTCCAAAACCCTCGGACGGGGCCGTAGCAGTGGCTCTGATAGACGAAGTGATTCTGTCGGGCAAATCCGCTCAGAATGCTACGTTGGTAGACTTAGTTTCAGAGAATTTCGTTAAATAGGAGACACACACAGAGCATTTTCAAATCTAACTCATACCAAAGAAAATAACTTTGGAACATGTGAGAATGAGAACATGGAGAATGCGAGGCCCTCGAAGACAAAAGTGGATAAAGATATTCTTTTATATTAAGCAGATTATAATTGTATAAATCAAATATATCCCTAGACCTTTTGTTTCTTTGCGTGCTGCGCTGCCCCGTAGGCCTGGGTTAGACATCGAAGTAGATTGTGGGGCCTGATGTTGCTCCTGCCCGGATCAAGCCGCCACCCACAGAATATACATGGAGAATGCGAGGCCCTCGAAGACAAAAGTGGATAAAAATCTTATTACAGATATAATTACAAACCACTCTGCTGCTGATGAAAGAAGCCCAGTTTGCAGCGGCGAGAGCATCCTGATGTCTGAGGTCACATCCTGATGTCTGAGGTCACATCCTGATGTCTGAGGTCACATCCTGTTTCTCTCTGCAGATCAGTCTGGCCTCCACCCCCTTGAAAGCCCCCCCCCGAAAACTATAGGACCAATCGACGGCTGGGGGAGAGCGCTCAATCCATGGCGAACAAGGTCACACACAGTCTGATGAATTTCAACTGCCGATGGAAAGTATACCAGTCGATGGTCAAAACGGCTTCATCGCTTTGAGCGTAATAACAGCCTCTAATGGGCGACCTCCGTTGCCGCTCTTCAGACGACTGATCACCGGCCCACTTTCCTCCTGTTTCCACAGTGACGAGAAGAGCTCCCCCACCGATCCTGGGCGCGCTAATGAAGAGGGCAGCCGAGCCCCCGGTTCTGGAAGCTACTAATAAAGCACCGATGACGCAAACGCAACGACCAACCGCTTGCATAAGAATCATAAGACGTTGATATTGTTGCGGAGGGGCGGGAGCGCGAAGCCGTAAGGGGCTAATGCAGCAGCGGCAGCGGATATAAAGGCGCTGAGTGCTAGCGCAATGCCAGGTGTTGGAGGCTGGTAATGCACTGGCTCATCCCGGCGCGGCAGGGACTTGGAACAGGGGCTGCATTGCACCTGGAGGGAGACTAATGAGTGATGCTGCACCTCCTAGCAACTGGTGGGACACAACACACTCACGTATGTACGCGTGCACGCGCGCACACACACACACACACACACACACACACACACACGCACACACACACACACACACACACACACACACACACACACACACACACACACACACGCACACACACAGACACACACGCAGAACAATCTACCCATAACACACCAACAGCTCTTGCATCGTTTCTTCAACAGAGAATAGATCCCGTTTAATGAATCCAGTGTCTTAATGAACGTCATTAATGAATCCAGTTTAATGAATCAGTGTTTAATTAATCCCGTGTTTAATTAATCTAGAGTTTATATTAATCCAGTGTTTAATTAATCCAGTGTTTAATGAATCCAGTGCTTAATTAATCGAGTGTTTAATGAATCCAGTGTTTAATGAATCCAGTGCTTAATGAATCCAGTGCTTGATTAATCCAGTGTTTAATTAATCCCGTGTTTAATTAATCCAGTGCTTAATGAATCCAGTGTTTAATGAATCCAGTGTTTAATAAATCCAGTGCTTAATAAATCCAGTGTTTAATGAATCCAGTGTTCATCCGAGCATCTTTCATTACTGTTCTCATGATTTTCACTTTCACTGGTTTACACACGGATGCACGCGCGCACACACACACAACACACACACACACACACACACACACACACACACACAACCACACACACACACACACACACACACACACACACACACACACACACACACACACACACACACACATCAATCAAGGCCATAAAAGTTTGAGTTCAGAAGGAAAATGCCCTTAAAATGTTAAAGGCAAAGGTAACATTTGCCTGTGATGAATCTCTGTGTAGCTGTGTTGAGATAAAAAACTTCAAATGTGAATTCACTGCCCTTCATATATATATATATATACTGTATATATATATAAAGAGAGAGAGAGAGTGTTTAAGCAGGCTGAGCGACAGTACTCTGAGAAGCTGGAACAACATTTCACCGTCCTGGAGAGTGAGAGAGACGCTAACAGACTGTTCACGAGACCGTGTGTGTGTGTGTGTGTGTGTGTGTGTGTGTGTGTGTGTGTGTGTGTGTGTGTGTGTGGGTGTGTGTGTGTGTGTGTGTCATGCTGTGAATGTGTGTATCTCCATCTGGGGAGCAGTTATGTTGATAGCTGCATCCTAGAGAGGGTTAAACCCCTCAGTCTCTTAACACTTTAATCGATTAATGGCAGTAAAATACTAGTATACTACTATATGAGACCACTAATAGTGGTCTCATATACAACATCGGTCATTATAACGCTCATATTCAACAACGCAAAAAAGTCACATTGTTGACGTGGATTGTAACCATGGGGATAACACTTGCCCCTCCTTCCTAGAACTCAAAAATTGAATTGTATTTTTTTTACATCTTTTGGTTGGTTTGAATTTGAGCTGAAACAAGGTCACTTTTATTCATTTCCATGTATTTCAACGGTGAATATTTGGTATAGAACACATGCTTTATAAGATAAAGATAAAATAAACCATAATTTCATCATTGGAAGTATGTGATGGCGAGGACAATACTTCTAAAAGTACAAATCTAAGAATTCTGAGACATACTTAGCCCTTAATTTATCAGGTAATGGCTTTGGGTAATGCCAAGCTTGCTACTGGCACATTTTCCAGTCGGAGCGTAATCTGCGAAAAGCCTGAAAAGAAATCCTGGTTCTTTTAGCCAGAATGGTCCCTTTGATCTGAGGTGGTCAAAGAAGTGATTATTGCCACCCTGAACCCGTCTGGACCTTGTTGGGGAGCCCCGGATCAAACTGGTTTTCTTTCCAAACTATGATTGGTTCTGGAGTCAATCTGCAATGACGCATCGAGGGCACAGCGAACCCAACACAAATCTCCAAATAATACATGATTGGGACGGAAAGCATGCTGAGTCCATGCAGCCGGTGTTGAAACATGAAGTAGAGAGTGTTGTGTTCCTGCTCCGTGGACAGCAGAGCCATCATTCTACCATTTTAAGGAATTGTCTACGCCATGTCCTTTGATGAGAATATAGCGCATTATCGATATGTCATTGTGGAGTGTGTGTGTGTGTTTGGTGGCTGGTTTAAGCAGCCTCACCTGGCCCTGGCTGATTAGAGTCTGGGACTGGGTGAGGCTGCACACCTGTGGTGCGTTGCCTCATCAAGGCACACAGGTTAAACCAGCCATCAAGGAGAGCGCTAGCATGCTAGATCTGCTCTGTCATTTCCTTTGACATAATTTTACAATAAACTGGACTATTCGCCACTGTCCTGCCTGTGTCCTTTGGAGGGGTCCCTCAAAAGCCACGATAGCGTGGCATGTAGCTGGAGCAAATGCTACAGTCATTTGGTTTTGAAAAAATTCGAAAATTGACTGAATCAAATGCCAGGATATTGACTTTGCAGAGTAAGCTACTACGGCCTTAACGTAATGATCAACATGGACACGATGTAGGCTAGCCTTGGTCTATTGTGGCTGTGGCTGGCTCTTGACTCCCTCTATAGTAGCCACGCGTCATCGCAGTGTGGATCTTTGTGACCGCGCTGAAGAACTCCAGCTTTATCCCCGCACACTGGTTGCTGTCCACTGACAAGCCATGTAAATGAGAGCAGTACATGTCAACCAGGGGTTCGGCATCTCAATTGCGCTGGCATAATTAGTTGAAAGGGGTTGGCAGCAGAGAGTAACAGAAAAAACGCCTTGCTTTAAAACTTGGGCTCAAAGTGCCAAGAAAAAGTCCTGAAAAATCTGAAAAGCATCAGATTTTTTTGTTTTGTTTGAAGCTTGGCCCCAATTAACTTGTTTTCCTCCAAAGGCACCCTTCCGGAACTAAGAGCTGAAATTGGGGACATCTGGATAATTTTGTTTAGACAACGTCATAGTTTTAATTTAACGATGGCAAGCAGGCTCTTTACGATGTCCTTATGCACGGCATACACGACGTGACTATTCATATCTTACCCTCGCAGGCCACCACACATTAACCGATCACTGTGCCCGTCATACGGTCGACGTGGTCGCAGGTCTATCTGAGAGAGAGAGAGAGAGAGAGAGAGAGAGAGAGAGAGAGAGAGAGAGAGAGAGAGAGAGAGAGAGAGAGAGAGAAAGAGAGAGAGAGAGAGAGAGAGACCGGCCAGCTCTGCACTCCACTCTCCACTCAGCGCTTAATATATTTATATGTTTTACTGTTATAACTATAAAAAAATATATTACTTCGGCTGCCCTGCTCGACCCGGCCCAAGCCTGGCGGTCTGGTCAGGTCCCACGAGGGCTTTGCTCCATGGATGTATAATAATAAGCACGTTGTGACAGGGCTTCAGACATCCGGTAGGCAACACCAACGCTGACTTCTCATTGGCCACTGTAACAAATTGCCTCTCTGGCACTATCCGACCCCATCGGACGCTCGCGACCTCTGCATTACCCCTCCGATCGCTGAAACCAGGCCGGGCCGCAAACTCCTGTTAGTGTATCGCTGACATCAAGCCTAGACGACGAGGATAATGATGATGATGATGATCACGATGATGAGAGTGGTGACCCCCGGCTTCCGATCCGCTCGTCGCCGGGTCGTTTGTTTTGCGTTGTGCGCCGGTCTCGCTCTCGACCGCTTCGTAGCATTTATGTCTCCGAAGCTTTCTGGTGTCTCGGTCACAATTTGTCGAACCGCGTTCTTTGCCTGTCCACCTGTCCTGCCTGTTGCACCACCCAATTCCTTCATTAAAATCCTTTTATATACATGTCCTGCCCGTGTCCTGCTGCACTTGGTTGCTTTCGCTCTGACCGCAACGTTATCACAACAAAACCAAATTGGTTTTCTTGAGATCGTTAATTGATTTCGCACTCTCCCAAAGGCTATATGGGTTATTATAAGGATAAGGGTTGTGGGTTGAGCTGGTGAGAAATTGCAGTCAAAAGGGGGCCCAGCAATCATGGCACAATGTGAATGACGTTTGCTGATGGACTCAGTATTTGAATCAAAACAACATTTGTTCTGTCAAATTATCTGCAACCTCAATAATGTCCGTCTTTGACCAATCCTTCTGCATTTGAATGTCGTCTCGAACTCAACCTGTAACCCTGTACGTAGAATAGCCTCTAGGCTACAGCAGAATTAATTCATCCTCTTGAGAAAACTACGTTGGTTTTGTCGTGCTAACGCGATAATTAACTCATTATCTCGTCAGAACTATGACGTTCTTGTTTAAGATGAGATAACCTAATAATTAATTTATCACAACAAAAAGTTATGACGAGATAACAAATTAACTATGGCAGGATCACGACAAAACCAAATTGGTGATGACAAGATAACACGTTAGCATCTCGTTATCATGACAAAAGGGGGCACACAATTATTTGACCGCCCATCGCGTCTCTCTCCGTAGGTTGTCTTTTGTGTGACAAAGTGAGACATCCCAGACGAGCCGCAGCAGGCGCGTGTCGAAAACATACTTGCATTGTTCAAACGCTACCACAGATCTCCACCCCTAAACACAGCCTTTCCTTGTTGGAGTTTGATAATGTCTTCAAACACACACACACACACACAAACCCGGTGCTATTTAAACCGGTGTTATTTATAATTAGAGGGTCCTAACCCTCACCAAGTCAGTCTATTGATCTATGGATCTCAGAGAAGTTAACTGATGCTGACACACATGCACATACACACACACACACACACACACACACACACACACACACACACACACACTCAAAACCTCTGTAATGCAGGCTTCTTCTGCATATTTGAGAACATAGCTGAGCATACGAGTTAATGAGTTGTACTGAAGGCAAACATGAACACAATCCAGCCGCATATGCTTCATATTTGATATATATAATCTTATGCATATTGTTGATACAGATATGCCGCTTGTATGTCCTGACCAGATTATTTGCTGAAGCAACAGATAAATGGAACAATTGGTGGCCTGTATTGCTACATATTAATTGGTCATTTTAGCCAGTGAATCACATTTTTCTTGGTTTCCAAAAGTTATAGCAAAGGCTTGAGGAACAAAGGTGTTTATTAAAGCAGATGACCAAACATCTCAACAGACAGAGGTCATAAAACCCCTCAAATACAAAATATAGCCAGCGTGCTGCAGGTGAACCCTCTCTCTGTCACAAGACACACACACACACACACACACACACACACACACACATACACACACAAACATACAACAAGGCATGTGTGTGTGGGTGCAGTAGAGGCCATGATAGGTCAAGGTTCTTTGGGAAGACAGGAAGAGACGTGACAGGAAGTGCAGAATGTAATAAAATCTTCAGAAGACGAAGAACATTATCATTGCATTCTTGACAAAGCCATGATGTCAAACACAAACATTTCTTTGAAGGACAGAGTCAAAGTTATAGATATGGATAAAGAGGAGAAGAAACAGAAACTGTGATAATTAATTCACAAGTACGCCGCTGTGTGCACTCTCCTTGACTTAAAGTAACAATACAGCCTAACACACTTTGGGCTAACTTTAGACAAAAACACGTCTACTGGTGATGTACAACGCACCCCAAGTCCTATTTTTGTGATATTTATCGTTATTTGCAATTTGTTCCTGGCTGTCGTGTCAGGCTTCCTGTGATCTGCTCCAGTGTGCTACTTCCCTACGTTACCCAGAATGCCTTTCACCACTCCCTCTCAAGAGGGGGTGGTTGAGAGGGGGGTACATTCTGTACATTGTACATTTATTAATTGAATAAATGAATCAAATGTATGAGAACAATACATGCCACAACAGACCAAGTCGGCTGGGTTAACATTGCCTACCAGGCCATTTCCAGAGTGCATTCTGTATTTTTACGAGGTTGCTCTCCTACCAGTGTCTCTTACTAAATTACTGATTTAGTGCCAAAGGAACATTGCAGAAATGTAGTATGCAGTCATTCTGAGACATAACCCTTGAGTTAGAGTATCAGATATCATATAGGAATGATATCTGATACTTAAAGAAATTTTAAGACATACTCTCCTATTAAACCCCATTGGAACTAATGCAGGAATGTCTCTGTGTGACATGGTAACATTTGCAGAAATGAAGTTTAGCTGTGGCAATGTGAAATATGACGACATAAAACAGTAAAATAGGACCTGGGCTACGTTGTGCATACGTTGAGGGATGGTAATTGCGTTATTTAACTTTGTTGATGTATTTTATCTCATTTTCACCGGTTCACACTTCACACTTGCACATCGTGGAGTGTGTGTGGTGGTCTAAGCAGCCTCACCTGGAGTCAGGCTGATTGGACTCTGGGGGGCCGGGTGAGACTGCACACCTGTGGTGCACTGGAATAATCAAGGCAACAGGATAACCCAGCCATCACCACACACACACACACACACACACACACGCACACACACTCACACACACACACACACACACACACACACACACACACACACACACACACACACACCTCTCCACAAATGCGGAGGGACCAGTCACACACACT
>PIJE02001754.1:41336-76089 GCA_002895965.2 Coryphaenoides rupestris
AAACAGTAAAATAGGACCTGGGCTACGTTGTGCATACGTTGAGGGATGGTAATTGCGTTATTTAACTTTGTTGATGTATTTTATCTCATTTTCACCGGTTCACACTTCACACTTGCACATCGTGGAGTGTGTGTGGTGGTCTAAGCAGCCTCACCTGGAGTCAGGCTGATTGGACTCTGGGGGGCCGGGTGAGACTGCACACCTGTGGTGCACTGGAATAATCAAGGCAACAGGATAACCCAGCCATCACCACACACACACACACACACACACACACACACACACACACACACACACACACACACACACACACACACACACACGAAAAGAGCCCCCTGACATGTCAGCGTTGAACATCTGCTCTGCCTGCAACGTCTTGCCAACTCCAAAAACCAATAAACTGGTTTTTACCAGATCTAACTCAGCCCCCCTGTGTGTCAGAGGAGCCCAGCAAAGTGTGTGTGTGCGGCAGAGACATGTTTTCAAGGAAGGGATAACCCCCCCCCACACACACACACACACACACACACACACACACACACACACACACACACACACACACACACACACACACACACACACACACACACACACACACACACACACACACACACACACACACACACACACACACACACACACACACACACAAAACCCAGTGTTTTGTATAATACATAAGTATAACATATAAATAATGCATTGAATGCATGTGTATGTGTTTAAGAACCAGCACCAGGGCGATACTGTGTTCAATGTACGCGGATTTCTCTGTAACAGCATTGACACAATGTTGCTGACATTGATTCTGACTTTATGATGAACTTCAAATGGTGTTGTATAGATCTCCTGAAACGTCCTGCACATCAAGCCCACCATATTTCACCTGTTCCTATGGCAACCGTCAGTGCCATGCGTTATTATTATTTGGATTCAATAATTAAATGGGAAGAGATGAATTACCTTGTCTGTGGACACTCAACTCCGGGACACAGTAGAGACCTCACATTAGATACCAGTGGAGACCTCACAGTAGAGACCTCACATTAGAGACCTCACATTAGATATCTCACATTAGATACCAGTTGAGACCTCACATTCGAGACCAGTAGAGACACAGTAGAGACCCCACATTTGAGACCAGTAGATACCTCACAGTAGAGACCTCACATTAGAGACCATACATTAGAGACCAGTAGAGACCTCCCATTAGAGACCCCACATTAGAGACCAGTAGAGACCTCACAGCAGAGACCAGTAGAGACCTCACAGTAGAGACCTCACATTAGAGACCAGCAGATACCTCACAGTAAAGACCTCACAGCAGAGACCTCACATTTGAGACCAGTAGAGACCTCACTGTAGAGACCTCACGGTAGCGACCTCCCATTAGAGACCATCCATTAGAGACCAGCAGAGACCTCACATGAGAAACCAGTAGAGACCTCACATTAGCGACCTTACATTAGAGACCAGTTGAGACCTCACATTAGAGACCCATAGAGAACCCACATTAGAGACCAGTAGAGACCTCACAGTAGAGACCTCACAGTAGAGACCTCACATTTTAGAAAAGTAGAGACCTCACAGTGGAGACCTCCCATTAGAGACCATACATTAGAGACCAGTTGAGACCTCACATTAGAGACCAGTAGAGACCTCACATTAGAGACCAATAGAGACCTCACAGTAGAGACCTCATAGTAGAGACCTCGCATTTTAGAAAAGTAGAGACCTCACAGTGGAGACGTCCCATTAGAGACCATACATTAGAGACCAGTAGAGACCTCACATTAGAGACCAGTAGAGACCTCACATTAGCGATCTTACATTAAAGACCAATAGAGACCTCACAGTAGCGATCTTACATTAGAGACCAGTAGAGACCTCTCAGTCGAGGCCTTCACAGTAGAGACCTCACATTAGAGACCAGTAGAGACCTCACATTAGAGACCAATAGAGACCTCACAGTAGCGATCTTACATTAGAGACCAGTAGAGACCTCTCAGTCGAGACCTCACAGTAGAGACCTCACATTAGAGACAAATAGTGATATATTGCTGCCTCTCCTTCAACAAATGTACTCTTTGTAAGTCGCTTTGGATAAAAGCGTCTGATAAATGCCCTAAATGTAAATGTAAATAACACAACATTTCAGAAGCCTCTGCAATGCTGCAACCTGCAATGGAGATGAAGCCACACGCTGTGGGAGAGACACACTCCATTGGAAACATGCGCTCAATGTTGTTGTTTGTTTAAAGGGAAGGTAGTCATGGAGACCCTGACTCACTCATGGATGAAGGGTTTGTGTGTGTGTGTGTGTGTGTGTGTGTGTGTGTGTGTGTGTGTGTGTGTGTGTGTGTGTGTGTGTGTGTGTGTGTGTGGGTGTGTGCCCTGAAAGCAGAGGTCCCCTCAACCCAACACTCCATGTAATGAATGACAACAGACCATAATAGTTCCAGAGTTCAGCATCTGCCAGAATGAGGCCAGTCCCGCTTTTAATAACCCAGCCTGTGCCTCCCCTTATCCACACACTCCCCACGGACCCCAGAGGAAAATTAGATTTAAAAAATATATATATTTTAAATCATGATATTATCTCATGTTGGAGAGCGTGGCGGTGGTGCGGGCGGGAGGGAGGGATGATAGCGTTTGAATAATTAAAAAGATTATGAAAAATGACGAATTATTCATTTTACTTCTTTCCAGCTATAAAGGAAAGGTCGGTTTCAGAGTGCCTGGCATCATCTCAAATCATCGTTGACCTCAGAAAGATATGACTTGTTTTTGTCTTTGGCTCTCCCTCTCTCTCTTCCTCTCTCTCTCTCTTCCTCTCTCTCTCCCTCTCCCTCTTCCTCTCTCTCTCCCTCTCGCTCTCTATGCCTCTCTTGTGTGTGGCGCTATGTCGACTGTTTTCAGGAACGATAACAAGAACCTGTGAACATGCGAAACATGACGTGACCCGTGGGGGAAGTCTGCCCGCCGCGGCCACCGAGTTGTTCAATTAAACCGACACACTCTCCTCACTGCGTCTGATATTGGAACAGATCGAGGGGAGGTCACGTTCCCCTTATTTATTCCACACACCCAAACGTTTTGTTGGGTAAATCCTCGTGCGCTGAAGCGGTTCTAAGAGCACGGCCTCAGAGATTGCGGCGCTCAACCGTTGGGTTCCCCTGACCGGTCCTATTCACACATCCCGGCCACCCTCTCTTTGTCCTGGGAGAGAGAGATGGGAGGGGGGGGGGGGAGGGGGGGGGGGGGGGGGGGGGGGGTGCTGGAGGGGGGGGATCCGATAGTGCTGCCACACTGCGCATACTCCCGGCCACAGACGGATAACCGAAAACGAATGTGAACGTGAACTGGGACTGCGTTTCCATGGTAACCAGCTGGCAGTCAATCATCACCATCACGAGCCTTGACCTCCGCGCCGCCATTCAAACGCGGGCCGTGATGCTCTCAGTCTGCGTCCGCCCCGCGTGCTTCGTTGTGCGATGCGCCACAGAGCGGGGCTGTTTTCCCGTCGTACTATTAACAAGCCAAATGTACGCCTGTTGTTGGACATATTACGACTACGGTGTCACGGAATTCATGACGAATTCATGATGCCGCGCTACAATCCAAGTACAAACCCCACCAAGTGATCGCAATAATAATAATAATCAAAAAACATGTGTATTATAAATGCTATAATGCTGTACATGCTATTTGAGTTGCCTGTTCATTGGGGTTGCTGGTCTGGTGTTTGAGAGGTTATTAATTACGTTTAAAAAGTTTAAAACAGCTAAGATGGTCGTTGTGGGTCGTTGTGGGTTATCCCACAACGGGGCGGCAGTAGCTCAGGAGGTAAGAGTGGTTGTCTGGCAAATCAGTTGCTGATGTGATACCCGGGTTCCGCCTAGCTAAGTGTCAAGGTGTCCCTGAGCAAGACACCACCTAACCCTACCTGCTCCTGACGTGTTGGTTGTTACCTTGCATGGTTGACACCGTCGTCGGTGTATTAATGGGTGAATGTGAGGCAATAATGTAAAGTGCTTTGGATAAAATCACTCTATAAATGCAATCCAAGTGACTGTGGTCTCTATAGTTTGCACACCCTACGGATTTCAGTGAAAATAGCATGCCATTTGGGTAATTTTAGTATACTATTTTTTGCATAGTACATGGAAATATGATTTTGATAGTCATACTACATACTGCAAACATAATGCAGGGGTACTTTCAAGCACTTCAGGCGTTTCATCACGGAAACGATATAATGACATTACATGTGCCTGTGCTCCCATTTAATGAGATTTTTTTTTTGTCCCCACAAATATTGTATTGTGCATTAGCAGCAATTTTATGAGAATGATAATATGTTCTACAGCAGCTATTATATGCTAAGCATAATGCCATTTCCTACTTATGTATGGTGAGACCTGCAGCTTTCAATGACATTGCTACGTTACCTCCGCTTGAACTTTGTTGAGCCACACAACAACAACAACAACAACAACAACAACAACAACAACAACAACAACAACAACAACAACAACAGCAGCGGCCATGGTGCGGCTTCTATACTAAATCACCCGCCGGCCGAGAGGCACTCTGAAACAAAGCGGCGCGACCCGAACACATCTTGCAGACAGTGCTGCAAACTGTCGTCCGAGTGGATCCTTCAAATAAACCCCGCGAAGGATTACGGTCACAGACAAGAGACACGCTGTCGCACAACTCAAGTCTATCATCAAGTCTTTTTTCCTTCCTAAGCCGTGGGTGTCGAGGCGAGGCGATGAGACGGTGTTGTCTCATCCGCCAGATGAAACAACACCCGCTTCACTGCAGACAAATCCGTCCGACAGTCGTGTGCAGGACGCTCCGACCGCACGCTGGGCTAATGCGGCGGCGGCGGCGAATGAACACATTTCGCTTCTCGCTTCCTCACGTGTGACAGCCTTGTGCATGTGCTAACACTTCACAAATCTAGTCAAATCGAGTTCAGTCGGAGTGCAACCACAGATGTTTCCTCAGAACAAGAGAGAGAGAGAGAGAGAGAGAGAGAGAGAGAGAGAGAGACGCAGAGAAGACCGGGAGCTCGTCCGCCGGGTGTTTGACGTGACTTCCTCCAACGGCTGCTCTGTGACTATAAAACGTCCCCTTTAAATCAAAAGAGAACCAACAGACCTCATCCTCCGACGTCACGCCTCTCTCTCTCCTTCGCCACTGCACGCGTCACTGGAGGTGACCGGTGATCCGTTTGAAGGTTTCCCGCAATGCAATGCAGAGTCTCTGATCTCCATGTCATCCTATCCCCCACCCCCACCCACCCCCCCCCCCCCCCCCGGTCTGGAACGTGTCTCCAGCATCGGAGCCAAGCGCGGGCAAATGGTGTCCGTGATATAGAAAGCTACCGGGACATCTGCTAAATGTCATATTCATCTGGACTTTTGATTTCAGAAACACGCCGACTCTTTGATTATTCATTCTGATTTGTGCGTGATCCAACCCTCCAACTGTTCACTTGGTGTTTTTGTCACGGTGGCGTCTCAGCAGGACTTCTGAAGGCGACGTTGTGCTCATTTGACAGCATGACACCTTCGTGGGGAACCTCCTAATGCAACAACACACACACACACACACACACGCCTTCTGCCCAGTCAGCACCGCCAGGCCCGATAATCAGGAAAATATTCTCCCATACCCTCACAACCCTAACATCTAAACAACACACGACAGGACACACTATGTGTATTAAATATACATATGCAGGAATTGGAGGCAGTGAAAGGTGATCTATATTCATTTAAATGTCCATCTTACTCGGTGCAAGATATCTTTCCGTGGTAACTTGATGGCTGCTGACAGGCGGTAGCTCACATCAACGGGAGGATTTGGATATGTCACTTTATTTGATCGGAGCGTCCTGGCTTCACCTGTCACGCCCGCCCGTACAATCAGTGTCAACATATGGATGGAAATGAAGACAAAAGGTCAGACCTGAGCCATTGTGTGTTTCGCTAAAATCCATATTTCCCATTAGGAAACCGCCGGATTACCTCATTGCGTAATTGCTAAAAGGCCGATGAGCACAGTTACAGACAGATGTGGGAGACTGTGGTGTCCGCAGTGTTGGTGCAACCCTGGATGCCTGTGCAGGGACGACGGAGATGAAGAGGCCATATTGAACCCTTGATTTCCATCATCGTCATATGATGGAAATATCACAGGAGACCAGGAATTCTTGTCATTCAGCCCACAAACGTCCGCAGGAAGGCAAGGGGAAGGGGGGGGTTGGGCAGAAGTGGATGCATTCTTTGTTATTGTAATCCCCTGTATTATAATGGATGCTGGGATGCCATTTTGTGATTACCGTGAGCGCTGTGTCTGACCTGACCATTAGGGAGTTGGTGTAATGAATCAGGTTTGTATGTCATCTGCAAACTAAAGTGTCTGTTTCACTTCATTGCTCAAGGACACAATCTGAGAGAGGGGTGGGACAAAAGTTGCATTTTTGTATGCAAACGTGCACACGGCTGTGATGTGATTGGATAAACAACATTTAGTTTTCTCCCCTCACTCTTCCAATAAAATTAGTAATTCTCCGGCTCACACTTGCTGCAACTGCACCCTACTCTAACCGCTGGGAAAAAAATTATATCTGTGTCTGTCCACTTCCCAACGCCAGTTATTCGTTAAACGTTAGTTATTCACTATAGTTATTAGGCGCGGACAGCCCGACTAATTCAACAGTTTAGCCAATCTTACACACTGCACCTTAATAAAATAATATGGATGAGTAAAACCGAATAAGGTTGTAACATATTTATACAGTGTGTAAATCACATGATGATTTACATGATTTTTGCGATCGTTCACATTGTCACAAATACCACTGACTCTTAGTTTATTTAATCTGGTTTTGTTTTCTTGCCTTATCACCGACTCTCGTGCCATTTCAGATCCAGCCACTCACGTCTGCCCTGCAAGCAGCTCCTTCCCCTCACCTGGTCCACCCATCTCCTCACCTGAAGCTGATTCCCTCATCAGTCCCTCAGCATACTGTCTATACCAGCTCTCTCCCCTGTGTTCCCCGCCAGATTGTCTTGTGTACACCGCAAAGCTTTCCAGCATTCCTAGTTCCGCTTTTTGCCGGACTTACCTGATTCAAACCTGTCTGTCCGTTTTCTGGACTCTGGATTCCCTGCCTGCCCCTTGTCGGTTTTTGTTTGCCTGAGTGACTGTTCTCTCCCGGTTTGGACCTTGCCTGTTTTTGACTAAGTAAATTGAACTTACCTTGCAACTTGTCAGTCTTCTGGTCGGGCTTTCGGGTTCTACCTGCCAATACTAAGAACATTACACAAATAAAGAGACTCATAGAAGTTAGGACAGCTTTGTCCTGGGTTACGTCATTTGAACGTGTTAGTCTTTCAGTCTTCATTGTTTATTGTTCACTGTACAAACACTGAAAGGATAACTGGCATTTTTCAATGTTGGCTTATGGCCCTGACTGCAGAACATTAAAGGCAAGTTATAAAAAAAAAAACCCAGGCAGAAGAAAACCTGATAAAGTAGATGAACGCAGCAGACCTTATTCATCTAGCAGCTACTGTATGTTGGTTCATTGGGTGGGTAAACCTTCTGGGATCTTTAGGGAAACGTTGACAACTCAATCAAAATGCTTCCTGGGTTTGTAAAATGGAACACAGAAATAAAAAAAAAAAGAATGCATTGACATTCAAGGTTTCCCGACACGACGAACCAACATGGCTGCTGGGTGAATAAGGTCTATGAAACGGGCAAAGGAGGAAACAGAAGATCAATGTAAAATAAACAGCCGTGCACTAATTAGCACATGTGAAATAAACAGCATCACACAAGACACAAAGCAGAACACACTCCACTGAAGCCTTGTATGTATATTTTTAGCGGGTGCATTTATTCACATTTACAACAAGTTGTAATAATTTAGCAGACACATTTAACCAAAGTGACTTAAGATAAGAACACTTTATTTATCCCCAGTTGGGGAAATGTGGGTGTTTACAGCAAAAATAAAGCAAAAATAGAGATAAGAACAACAGTGCCAATTAGGCCTACAGTTAATGTAATGTAATACGTACAAAACAAAACATAATATAGACAAATAAAAATTGTAAATTTTTATAAACAAACAAGAACAAATGTACCTCCCTCCCACACCAGCCTCACCTCCTGCCTCCCACACCAGCCTCACCTCCTCCCTCCCCCACACCAACCTCACCTCCTGCCTCCCACACCAGCCTCACCTCCTCCTCCCACACTAGCCACACCTCCTCCCTCCCCTACATCACCTCCTACCTCCCACACCAGCCTCACCTCCTTCCTCCCATCCCAGCCTCACCTCTAACCTCCCCCACACCAGCCTCACCTCTTGCCTCCCCCTACATCAGCCTCACCTCCTGCCTCCCATCCCAGCCTCACCTCCTCCCTCCCCCACACTAGCCACACCTCCTCCCTCCCCTACATCACCTCCTACCTCCCACACCAGCCTCACCTCCTCCCTCCCCCACACCAGCCTCACCTCCTGCCTCTCCCACATCAGCCTCACCTCCTGCCTCCCATCCCAGCCTCACCTCTAACCTCCCCCACACCAGCCTCACCTCCTGCCTCCCACACCAGCCTCACCTCCTCCCTCCCCCACACCAACCTCACCTCCTGCCTCCCACACCAGCCTCACCTCCTCCTCCCACACTAGCCACACCTCCTCCCTCCCCTACATCACCTCCTACCTCCCACACCAGCCTCACCTCCTCCCTCCCACACCAGCCTCACCTCCTCCCTCCCCTACATCACCTCCTACCTCCCACACCAGCCTCACCTCCTCCCTCCCCCACATCAGCCTCACCTCCTGCCTCCCCACACCAGCCTCACCTCTAACCTCCCCCACATCAGCCTCACCTCCTGCCTCCCCCTACACCAGCCTCACCTCCTCCTCCCACAACAGCCTCATCTCCTCCCTCCCCCACACCAGCCTCACCTCCTCCCTCCCCCACACCAGCCTCACCTCCTGCCTCCCCCTACATCAGCCTCACCAGGACTCCATTTCCTGACTGCTCTCGCCATCTGCGATCAATAGCTGACAAAATGTCAAACACATTTGTATCTGTATTCCTCCCTCGGCGGGGGGGGGGGGTGGGGTGCCGGGTGGACGGGTGTCAAGTCTTCCGGAGGATTAATATGTTACGCTGAGGTGCTGAGTGAAATGGTGATGGCAAGACGTCCTTTGTGGCGTAAAGATGAGCCTTGGGGATATTCGACAGTATGTGCATTTACGCGACCTTGGAACTCTATACTGTATACACACATACTGTATCTATAGCTTAAAGCACTATACTGTAGTTTAAGCTTGTCGTTTCAGATAGCTTGTGTGCAGTATTCACGCCGTTCACCTTCCTTCAGCTGAAGAATGCAAGCTCTGGTTAGCCATGCGAAGTTTTAACACAATATTACATTTAAAGTGATGAAAGTTAAAGCGGACATATTATGCCACCAGGTGTGTGAGTGTGCTGACCGGATCAGTTTACCTGTCGGTACAGCCCGCTGGGTAGGCTGGTAGACCGATCTAGTAATAATACATCTAGGTGGACATTCCCGCTTGTGATGTCACTAGACGGTGGTCACGTGGCAATTCTGAAACGGCTTGCAATGGCTAATCACACTCACACCTGGTGGCACAATATGTCTCCTTTAAAGTAATGGATGCAATTATCTTGAAATGTAATACAAATCTACTTTAAGCTGATCATATTCTTGAACAATTCCAAGATGTTCCAAGATGCCAAAATTGTCTAAACTGTGCGATTTACTTTTTTACTACTACTACTACTACTACTACTACTACTACTACTACTACTACTATTATGACGACCTCTACTCCTACTATTTTGACGTGATAATGCTGAGGAGATATTTTTACTTTGGTTTGCCAACCATACAAGAATACAACGCCATGGAATGCCCCGTGTAGGAGGAAGAGTATAACTGTGCTCTTCCTCTACTTCTTTTTGTCATCGAAAAAATGCGCAGCTGTCAACACCTCCTTCCTGTTAGCTTCAAACACACCGTCCGCCCGCCTCGCTGTCTCTAATGTCTACCGCTCCGTCAGTCAAGAGGCACAAAATCAATCGCTCCCTTTCTGTTGGCGTGAACACACACACACACACACACACACACACACGCACATACTCCGATCAATACACATTTAGACGGGACAAGCTAACAGGTGAGCTTGTACTGCACTTGCACATCCGCTCACTTCCCTACGCGTGTGTGTGTGTGTGTGTGTGTGTGTGTGTGTGTGTGTGTGTGTGTGAGTGTGTGTGTGTGTGTGTGTGTGTGTGTGTGTGTGTGTGTGTGTGTGTGTGTTGTGAGAGAGAGGTGTGTGTGTGTGTGTGAGAGAGTGTGTGTGTGTGTGTGTGTGTGTGAGAGGAGTGTGTGTGTGTGTGTGTGAGAGAGAGTGTGTGTGTGTGTGGGTAAAAGGGAGAATCAGGTAAGTAAGGCAAAAAGTACTCCAACTGCACTTAAATACTACTACTACTTAGGATAAGTAGTAGTAGTAGTAGTAGTAGTAGTAGTATAGTGGTAGTGGTAGTAGTAAAGTAGTAATAGTCTAGTAGTCATAGCATTATAGTAGCAGTTATGGTGGTAGTAGTAGCTGACGACTCCTCGTTGACTAATAACATCTTTGGGGACGGCCCTGGTGTTGAGGGAGGTCAGTTGAAAGTTTACACTCGACTCTGCACTCGTACAAATCCTATTCTGAGACGCTGGGCGGACTATGGTACAGGAGTTTGAGCCATGCTGAGTTGATCAAAGGTCAAAGGGTCCTAGGCCTGGTTTTTCTTTCAACCCGCAGGTAAAACAGACAAAAAGATCAACGAGGATGAAAGCGACACGCTGCAAGTTTGTTCACGTGTCCTGGAGCGTACAGGGCGTGGACCCACGAGACTGCCCTCTCGTGGACAACAATCAATTGATACTCCTTTCCTAAGAAGCAGTATCAATTGTGAATTTCTGTTGTTGCCAGGGATTGTTGTTTTTATTTCTGCTGACCACGTCCAAACGTTGAACTGAAAATAACCTCCAATTAAAGAATGCCAATTAATTCCCGATAAAGACCCCCCCCCCGCCCCCACCGCCCCCACCTTGCGGAGACTGTGGCGGAGCAGACACTGAGCTAAGTGGGTTGGAAGAAGACTCTGGTCACTCTGGAAGCTGGTTCAACGGCTTGGAAATGAACAAATGTGCGGTCTCCCAGGAAAAGAGATAAAGCAGTGTCTAAGCATATCCGGAGAGAGAGAGAGAGAACAGAGACGAAGGATCAATGTAATCCTCTTTGGCATTGTCAAAAGAGTAGGGGTGGCAGGGGAGGATGGCCACACACACACACACACACACACACAGCAACAGTGTTGCACGCCCAATTTGCTCCTTTTCTTCCAAGCAGCTTTGGTTGGTCCTTAACAGGTAGTCTGATCAGTAGCTAGGGCTGCCCGTGTCAGGACTAGTAAGACCATGGAGGGGGGGGGAGGGTTACCAGCGTTTTTTATTTCATCTCACCTTTTCATCCGACGCCGCAGGCTTGGACCTTGGCCTCTGAACTCACAGCGGGCTTTTGGAAGTGTCCGATATTAAGAACGCAGTTTCTTTTCCCTCAAGGGAGACTCTTTAATCATGAGCATAACAAATAGCTGGCTGCGCTGTAATCCAACGCGTTCCCATTCAATTCGCAACGCGCGGTAATGTTTGGCTAAAAGCACGCAGTCTGGTGCCATGAAACGCTGATGCTGATGCATTGTGTTGCACATCTGCGGTGTTCTTGGGCCTGGCTATTTCACACACAACGTCGGATATGGTCAATATCATTGTCATGGTCTGCACTCTCCACTCTCACCGTCAAGCAATCGTTCAATTAACCAACTCATGATCAGCCTCATCGCCGCCACCTGTCCCGTATCAATTGCCCGTCCTATATAAGCTCCTTTCCACACCACACTGCCAGAATGTTATCTTCGCTCCATATATGCCAGGCTCTCCAGCAAATTCTCTGACTGATTACCCGGTTGCCTGTCCCCGACCTTCCTGCCTTGCATGACTCCCGAAGAACTCCAAAGCCTTCCATCCCCGACCACGATTCCGACGTCAGCAGTTCAAAATCTGTGGATTCCCAAAGCCCGTGTCCTGCCTGTACCCCCCTGCCTGTGGACTATATATTCTGTTGTGTTACATTGTACCTCAAGAGTACTTTATTAAACGTCACTTCCAAATGTCTTCCGTGTTGAAGTATGAAGTATTTATTTCGGCCATTAAAATGTAAGTCCGAAGGGCTGCTTAGAAAACTTCAAATAGTTTTCCCACTGTCTGTAATATAATGCGTACAAAAATATATATGGGAAAGTTTGAGTCATTCAAAGTTTAAAAACAGGGTTGACTTCCAATCACAACTGTATATTCTAGATGTGCAACCAAATAAAAACAAAATTAACATTTAAATTACAATTGCATCAAGTCTGTCCGTGTTACAATATTTCCATCCCACAGTTCAATCCTGTTTCATGTTGTTGCATCTGAGGTCCGGCACAGTTATTTATTCACCGGCCTTATTATTCAGCGAATACGCCTCCAGTGTACTTGCTGTAGTGCAATTTGCATTATAGTCGCTTTTTCCATCCAGGTTTCTCAACCCATTTCCTCACAGGTACAACAAAAAGAGGTGACCTGCAACCCCCATTAAACTCTGCAGGTGTAGTTACCCGCTTGCAAAAGTAAAAGTTTGGCCCAGTATGTCAGCCGTCACCATTTGGATTGAAACATTAGCACCCCCCCCCCCCCCCCTCAAAGCTAAAAACAGTGAAAGCATGAGGAGCTTTCAGCGTCGGCCTATTGGATTTCCCCGGGTTGGCCGCTGCCCTCTCCAAGCTAGCGTCCAATCAGATTACGTCTTTGTTTGACATTCAATCTAAAACCAACTAAATCTAAACCATCGACCATAACGTCAGCAACGCCCAAGTTAGCGTCCAGCGTTTTTGCTCAAAAGATTTCCCTGGAACAGCAGAGAGGGATCAAGCTAACTTAAAGCAAGGGCTAAATGATAAAGAGAGACTTAAGTGTAGCTCCCTGTGTATACAACTGTCTTACTGGAAATGTGGAGGCCTACTACTGATTACAATCTTTTTTCCCATTGCCGTTGTTTTTCAAAATAAAGCGTCGGATCAGGGAAGACTTTGCATCTCGTTATCTGGTGTAAATCTGCAGCGCCTTGATCTGTTTTTATATCAAAAATATAGTTTAGTTTAAATTAATAACAACAGCAAAAGTTTGAAAACCACAAAGCATGAATAAATATGTGAGGGTTGCCCCCTGCCTGGCCTGTCTGTGGCTGATAAATATCCTATTGATTGCTCTGTTAAAGCCTACCCTGACTGCATTAGCGCAATTAATTACATTTTCCCCCTTTTTTTACCGGCTCATTTCAAATTCCATTAATAAATAATCAGTAACGACTTTCAAAAGCCCCATTCATCCGACTAATTGTCATTTTCCTTATGTTTGTTTAGATGGATCTGCCGCTTAAACCAAAATCTAAAATAATTTGCGTAAATTATTCAAATTTGCTTTAATGGTTCGTGACAGGAGTGCAAGAAAACATGTGGAATTGGTTTTTCCGAATTGAAGAGAGTTAGTTTGAGTTAGTAGCACTCTGGTGAGAAGTGATGCTTCGTGCTGAGAGACACCTGTGTTTACTCTGCTATGTCGACTCACCGGGATCCGTGTCACTCATAACCCCGCGGACTATGTTGTACCAACCGTACAACGCATCCCACAATACTTTTTCATTCGCGGTCACAAATTCAATCCAAACTCCTGTCAGAGAAGCAGACGTGTTGACATGCACTTTTCAAGCTAAACAAATTGACCAAGATTGGAAACAACGACAGGCCTGTCACACTCTGGCTTGAAAATACGAGTCCACGCATTGAAGAACAAGCATGTATTGGACCACGGTTCGTGGAGGGCTGTACCGGGCAGAGCAGAGGCTTGGATAGGCGTAGCAGAGCGCTGGGCACGGGCGTGAGCAGAGGCTGGACGGGGTAGCAAGAGGCTGGATGGGCGTAGCAGAGGCTGGACGCGTGCCAGGATCCATAATCTAAATTCAAAGGGGGATGGTGAGGCATTTGGGTGTGGATGTGTGTTGTTGTTCTTTAGTTAAAGTACAGACTGTGACCAAGAGGGAAACACACACACACACACCACACACACACACCAATAGAGTGCATGGTGTAATTGAGTGTCAGTTGTGTTCAAAGGAAAAGTCAAATCAAGCATCTCTCTGCAGCCAGACCTCACGGAATGACATGAAATGCGACGCCTACTTCAACCAAAAAAAGTAAAGTGGAAAAGAATGCAGCGAGACAAAACATGGAGCAAGTAAACCTCTTGCCATGTTTGTTATTCAAACTTGCTTCTCTGTTTAGGCAAATTGAAAGTGTATTTGCTGTTATTTTCTGAATGTTAAGGAAGTGTAGAGAAACACAAACAATGGAGAGAGAGAGAGATAGACAAACCCAAAGGTAGTCTATTCTTATAGATAATTTATTCATGGGTGACGAGAACAACAAGGAATTGAATTAACAGCCATTATTAACTCTAAGCCTTTGCATGAGTGTGCATGTTGTTGGGCTGTTGTGACAGAGAACAGAGGTTTATAACAAAGTACCATCATGTAACAGAGAGTTTATAACAGGTACCATCATACAGGAGGAGTTTATAAACAGGTACCATCATGTAACAGAAGTTTATAACAGGTAACCATCATTAACAGAGAGTTTATACAGGTACCATCAATTAACAGAGAGTTTATAAACGGTACCATCATTAAAGAGGGTTTATAACAGGTACCAACATACAGATAGTTTTATTAACAGGTACCATCATGTAAACAGAGAGTTATAACAGGTACATCATGTAACAGAGAGTTTTTATAACAGGTACCATCATTGTAACAGAGAGTTTATAACAGGTACGGATCATGTAACAGAGGAGTTTAATAACAGGTACCGATTCATGTAACAGAGAGGTTTATAAACAGGTACCAAACATACAGAGAGTTTATAACAGGTACCATCATGTAACAGAGGGTGTTGATAACAGGTACCATTATGTAACAGAGGGTTTATAACAGGTACCAACATACAGAGAGTTTATAACAGGTACCAACATACAGAGAGTTTATAACAGTGAATTGCCGCTACCAACATCCCTTCTAAGATTTAGCATCTCTTGGCTGCTCAGTGTGGTGTTGAATGTTGAAAGTTGGGCAACGTTGGCAGTTTGTTATTGCCAACCCGAAACTTAATCTGACCGCAGCCAACAACCTCCGTTGGGTACGGGTATGGGTACACTGGCCCGGTGTTGGTGTTTCTTGTTGTTGTTGTTATTGTTGTTAGTAACGTGTAGGCACCTGAGACAGTTACCGCTGCGCTGTGGAGCATCTGTGGAGACCCAGAGCTTCAAACCTTTTCTAAAAAAAATCCCTCATTTTACTAAACACTTGTATGTCTGTCTGCCTGTCTGTCTTACCTGTCTGTCTGTCTGTCTGTCTGTCTGTCTGTTTCAGGCAAACTCCCGGCGACATGCATTCATAATTGGACAAAGTGGGCTTGGGTGGTCGGTTCTACGCCGGCGCTCGGCCAGCGCACCGCGGTGCTGAGGCGGCAACATTAGAGGCCGCTCGGTGACACGACCAATTTGCAAAGTCAGTCAACCGGGGAATTATTCTGTCCTTCGTCTTTCAGTCGGCTGCGTTTAAAAACCCAAGGAAGAGGGAGGAGGAGGAGGAGGAGGAGGGGAGAAGGAGAGCAAAAGAGCATGGGCTTCGACAAGGAGGTAATTATACACGCCGCAAATGACAGCCGTAATCAGTTTGTTAGCACAGAGGGATTAAAAATAGTCCCGTGATTTGATATACTGCTGAGCTTTTGACATTTAAAAGAGGGGGAAATAAAAGCAAGCCGACGAGGCCCCCGAAGAAGACGCTGGCTGTAGCCGAGCGGCGAGCAGGAGACGCTGGACGTCCGTCTCGCGCCTTGTTTTCCGCGGCTAGAAGACACGTAAACATTCAGCTCCCCCCGACAACCGGCGCCCTCGAACGATGAATAAATGATCAAGCCATCAGGGTCAGATGTACCCCCACTGCAGCTCGGGGGGGGGGGGGGGGGGGGGGTGGGGAGCTACATATCCCCATTGGACACCAAACCCCCCCCCCCCCCCCCCACGCCACCTCCCACCTCCGTCTGTCTGCCATGCAGCCAGAGGAACGCAACATTTAAAAATAAAGAAAAAGAGAAGCCACCAGCATTGGAGACCCGACATTGCAGCAACGCCACCCATACAAGCTTAAGGAGAGAGGTTAGTGCAGATCTTAATGGGAATAAAAAAAGCCCGTCGATGCAAGAGTATGGGTGGGGACGGGGTGGGGGGCAGGGGTGCAATTTAATCTCGAGATTGTTCCGCACCACAGAGCCATGTGTGGAACGCGACAGAATTTTGAATAGCATTATTTCTGTCTCTCTGTCTCTGTGTGTGTGTGTGTGTGTGTGTGTGTGTGTGTGTGTGTGTGTGTGTGTGTGTGTGTGTGGCTGCATGCGGTCCTATTAAAATCACTGTCATTGGTGTGAACGCCACAACACACTGCTGAGCTCCCTCTGGAAGTGTTTACAGGTAGCAATATGGTTTTAGTGTTATACAACAATCACCACTCGTCTCCAAAAGCATTGCAGGCGTGCACGCAAGCACACACACACGCACGCACACACACATGCACGCACGCACACACATTCACACACACACGCACGCACACACACGCCCGCACACACACACGCACGCACACACACTCACACGCACGCACACACACTCACACGCACGCACACACACACACACTCACACGCACACACACTCACACGCACGCACACACACGCACGCACACACACACACACACACACGCACGCCCGCACACACACATGCACGCACGAATCAAGAATCATTTGGAATTAAATCGGATCTCAGGAATGAACCCTTTGATCGGCTCCCGTAATTAAAGTAAAACAAAAACAAGAAGATATTTTTCTACCTTGTCTCGCATTCATTAAGAAACCATGCATCCCCCCCCCCCCCCCACCCCACCCCACACCCACGCCCCCCTTTTCTTTTTTTTATTCTCCCCACAGGGGCACATGTGACTCCTTTCTGTTTGTCTTAATTACGAGTGCGTTGCCTTTGTGTCCTCCGCCCTCTCTGCTGTCTCTATTCCACGCATCGGAAAAGAAAAAGAGAGAAACAGACACACACAAATGCCTCTAATGATGTTGCACGGTGTCCTGGTCTCATTAATTCCTTCCTCCCGCGGTATGAGAACGTTAGCGTAAGTTGTTGAGGTGCTTACGTGTATAGGAGCTGCTGGTTGGTACATTTGCATTCCAGTTCAAGCTCACACGGGCGGTCTCTCATCCACGCGCCGGCACATCTCATCTCTCATCGGAGGAAAATAACATTCAAATCCAAAAGTGTAAAATGATGCCGGCCCGGGAGACTGGTTCCTCATATATTTTATGCGCTGCAATGCGTGCAGAAATGTCAAAGCTGAACTGTCAAAAGTGTGGCACCTGGGCACATAGATTATACTTTTGAAACTATGTTGATAGAAATATACTGTGTATGTGTCAAGTCAAACTCCAGAGTGGTCTAAACACTGCAAAACGTTTCTGTTTCATGAAGAACGATGAAAAGGACCAATATTATCAGAATATATGAGTTAAGGTGAAAAGAAAGGGTTTTTCTACGGTAATATTGTTGCTATTTTTTGTTGCTGATGTAATGGAGGGGAAAACGTGATGAAATGACTCCTCACTGTCGCAAACTTTGTTTTTTTGGCGAAACTACATGAAGATAACATCTGTGGTGATACGTGTGTACATACAGTACATGCACCCATTTAGGTTGGGCTACGCGGCAACCCTACACTGCAAACAATAGATAGAAATATAAGAAATAAATACTTTATTCGAGAAGACACAGACTAGAAACAAGTGAATATTACTGCCAGTGCAGTAAGATAATTACACTTGATAAGATTTCTTGAAATAAGAAAAAATAACTAGGCTTTAGAAAACTGAGAATTCTCTTGAAATAAGTGGTAAAACACTCATTACAAGCACAAGTCAAATAAACTCAAAAATAACTTGTGAATTCTTATTTTACTTTGTTTGTTTCTTTCTTAATTTGAGTGAAAAGATCTTAAAACCAGAGCTACTACACAAGATGATTCTCCTTAATAGTTGTCATTAGCTCTTCTGTCTTAAAATGAGACAAATCATTCACACTCGGCCCAAATGAATTCAAGCACACTAAATTAACATTGTCGACTATTTATTTTATTATATACATGTATTGCAACTCCAACCACAGGTATGTTTGTAATCTTAAACTGTCTCAGGGGAGGGTTATGAGATTGAGTCGCGTTAAACCCAAGCAGGCAGAACTAACATCTACCCAGCTGCCCTTTCCGTCATGACTCACTTTCTCTCTCTCTCTCTCTCTCTCTCTCTCTCTCTCTCTCTCTCTCTCTCCCTCTCTCTCTCTCCAGGTGTATTAAGTGACATGCAACATCTATTCTCCTGCCCTTTTGAAAAAGAACGGCAACAATAAGCACAGACCGTATATCTATGCGCAGAATTTGAGTCGTCTAGCTCGATGGAAACGCGAAAAAAAAAGAGAAAATAAAATAAATGTCACCGTCTCTACAATAACCGTGTGCTCCACGGTGTCGCGAGCACTTAAACACCTCCGTTCCGTCACTTCACGCTTTTTGCAGTGTTCATTTTCTAAAGTGAATAAGTCTTTGTAAATGTCGAGTAATTCTCCGGGCTAAGCGGCTTTCGAGCGCACAAAGCCCCTGAATCAGCAGAGTTGATTGTCCGCGCGAGAATTAAAGTCAAGTGCTCATTACTACATTCCTGTTCTGTTCTGTTGAGGTTTTCCCCGTACAGAGAAGAAAATAAAAAGGCCAAATAATTATTTTATATCCCAGCGTTCGCCTTTGAGTGTTGCTAGTTTGACTCCGCCGCACATAACAGGAAACAAATAGGCAGCGATCCCGATTTGCGCCGCGCAGAAACCCGTTACGTTACGCCACGGACCTGCGCTGGAACCCTCAGCTCTTCCCTTTCACACACACACACACACGACTGAAGTGCACTTTGTAAGTAGGCTGGCTCTCCGGGGCCCGGCTCCTCAATAAGTCATGTGTTGGTTTTGTAGTCACGTTCACGCCTACGTGAGCGCAATTATTTCACAGATGCAGTCTAAACACGACTGACACACTTAAAATTGGCAAAGCTTCGGTCGGGACATTGGCTGTTTTCTTTCTTCACACTGTGATGTGTTGACAGATTTATTGATTAAGTCTTCACGCCATACATTATACATTTGCAATGTCCACAGATTTATTTTTAAAGGGATATAGCAGGGTGTGAGTTGCTTCCATAAGTATTTTAAGGAAAACAAATTATAAAAAATGAAAACAACAAAATCAACAAAATCCCATAATATACAAGTGGAAATATTTTATTTATTCAGACTTAACGGGATTGCACAGAGACTAAAGAGAAAGTTCCATTTGCATATCTTGCATCTATGTGATTGTGTAAGTGGGTGGTGTGTGTGTGTGTGTGTGTGTGTATGCTATGTAAGATTACGGTGTATCAGAGACCAGTGCAATACACAATATTCGTGGAGCGTGTGTGTGTGTGTGTGTGTGTGTGGCCGGTGGCTGGTTTAAGCAGCATCACCTGGCCCCGAGTCAGGCTGGTTAGAGTCTAGGGCTGTGGGTGGGGCTGCACACCTGTGGTGCATTGGCTAATCAATGACCGCAGGTTAAACCGGCCATCAACACACACACACACACACACACACACTAGCATGCTAGCTTTGTACCACCTGCTCTGTCTACCAAACTGTCTTCATATTAGTAATAAACCGGTTTACCATCAACTGCCTGTGTCCTATTCATGAGGAGCCCCAGAAAGCCACTTTGTGTGGCATGTGGCAGCAGTAACTATATTATATTTGATTATTTCCCTTCAATTGTGGTATTTGTGATATTTGTATTGTTCACTGTATATCCTGTATGTGTATGTGACCATTAAACATCTTGAAAACTTGAATGTTGAATCTTGGAAAGCAAATCATTTAATACATACACATAAAAATAGATATAACTAAGACACCAAAGAAGATGCCAGTACTTCGGAGATCAGCTAGGCGGATAATAGAGATAATATTATAATAGATATTATAGAGATGATATTCTAATGATGAATAGATTATATGATTATGATTTTTTAATATTGCTTTATTTTTATACTTCCCTTCTTTGTTGATTCGATCGTGTGCCTCAGCAGTGTTTGCCAGCAGCAGACCCTTCCCAGAAGCAGAACTCCACTGCTGATGTTAGCCTTTGGAATGTCCTAATATTTCTTTATAAGTTAATGGAGACGAATCAGAAGTGGTATATTTAAGGCCCCAGTGCACCATAAATCGACTTGGTAACGAGCTTGGCACTCAAGGACTGTAATATAACGTCAGCTGCCAGAAACTAAGGAGCCATATTTAATACTAAACTGACCTTTCATGTCCAGGTATAACGTTAGGCATCACTCATCTGGAAAATGATCCTGGAAAAAAAAGAAGACATTTTATTATTCAGTAACTTAGAGAAAGTCACTCTTACTTTCTACCGATGTGAAGAGCAATGCCTCAAACATTTGTTTGCCGAGGGTTAATCGGTACGACCTTGAGCTGAGTTATGTCACACATCACTTTTGAACTAAAACAGAGTTTCTTTCTGCAGGCCATCAGGACTGTGAACTCTGACCTCATTAGGGCCCCCTCACTGCCCCCTCCAATGTACACGCGCACACACACACACACACACACACACACACACACATAGGTAGTACACAGTACTTGCACCCACATCTTACTATATAACTTGATAATACATTTTTTATATTGCCTTGTTGTTGATATGCCTTCTTGTTTATACGCCTAGCTCTTTTTTTTTTGCCTATTTGCAAAGATTTCTCATTCCTAAAAAAAAGAAGAGCTGTTCCTCTTGCTGTAAAGACTGTAAATAGTGTGAATATTCCGATTCTTTCGCTTAAGTTGTGATATTTGTATTGTTCTTTTGCACATTCTGCTGGGGATCGCCACTTTTTCATTTCACTGCATATCCTGTACGCGTATGTGACGATTAAACTTCTTGAATCTTGAATCTTTTTGTAACATTTGATTGAGAACTTTGAGCTGCTGTCCTGCGTCTCTGACATGCTGTGCTTCCAATGCACCCGGTATGCTGGACATGCTGCAGGAAAGGCTTCTTATAGAGGAACTTATGCAACATCTGAATCATCTACAAACTCATTGCACTCAAAGTTGTACCTCTATCAATGGGTCTCAATGTGGTGACTTGGTGCCAACGTGTCACCCCCAGGCTCAAAGCTAACAATGGCACCGCTAGAAGTATTGAAGTGTGTTTTTATCTATACATGGTGGCTACTAGCAGGTTTGTCGTATATATATATAGTGCTATTGGATGCTTTTACAGCCACAGGTTTGGCTGGCTATACCCGCACATTTTTAAGATGTGGATGGTATTTTCTTTTAAATGCCATTGTGACAAGTAGGGGTGAGGGTTTAACGGTGAAGCTGCAGTCAAATTAGCTTTTTGAGTCTTTGTTTCAGGTTCTAAAACACTGTGGTGCTTTAGACGTGGACTATCCACGCGTAATCATGCATTGTAACATCGCATGTTAGAATTCTTTTAACACAATAAAAGTTGACGAGCAGGGAGTCATGACTCAGTGCCTTTAATGCTGGGATGCTACATTTATGGACGTCAACACCGACACTCTCCTCCTCCGAATGAAGTCACGCTATTAGCACCTTGTGTTTTATTTTTCATTCTTCATTTCTTTTACGGGGTGTCTGAAGTAGTTTTTCTCAATTATAGTGCCATTAAAAATATAATAAGGCTCAGCAAATTATGTTTCGGGGGTGTGTTTGCCTAAATGAAAGGGCTCTCCAGAGTGACTGACAGGTCACAGGGGTGTCTAAAACAGGGGTGGGCAAACTTTTTGGCTCAAGGGCCACATTTGGTTTTTAAAACTGACAGACTGGCCGGGCCATTAGTAGATGAGGGAATATTCATCAGCACGTTGTTGGGCAGTGAATGAATGTGTTAGGATTCTGGTGGATCGATCATACTGGGCTCTCAAATCGTAGACTTTCTGCGCCCTCAGTTCGGATTTGGACGGGTAAGTTTGGTATGTTTGGTGAAAACACTGTTTTGTCTCGTAGTGGCTTCACATTGCCGCTTTTAATAATAGCCACAGTCTCGGGACAGATGAGACATACAGGTTTTGAACTACCCGTGGGAAGAATAAACATGTAGCCTACACGTCTGTCCAATCTTTATGAAAGGCTCTGTTACGGCTCTGTTATGAACAGAGTGTTTGAACATTTTTACACACATTACTTACAGACAAATATTCTCCAAGCGTATCCAAAATAAATGTATCAGCAATATAAATCCACCACTGTCTCTTGCTTGTCTGTGCTCAACTGAACAGGCTTGACTGAGTCCTCCTGACCAGTAGATGGCATATTTTGACATTCACAGAATGTCACAGAATACTTCCTCAGACAGTCACACCAGAACACACTAGAACAACACTAGAACAACACTAGCACCAGCAATTAGCACCCGGACTAGCACCAGCAGTAACACTAGCACTAGCACTAGCAGTAACACTAGCACTAGCAGTACACTACACTAGCACTAGCAGTAACACTAGCAGTAGCAGTAGCAGTAACACTAGCACTAGCAGTAGCACTAGCAGTAACACTAGCACTAGAAGTAGCAGTAACACTAGCACTAGCACTAGCAGTAACACTAGCACTAGCAGTAGCAGTACACTACACTAGCACTAGCACTAGCAGTAACACTAGCACTAGCAGTAGCAGTAACACTAGCACTAGCAGTAACACTAGCACTAGCAGTAACACTAGCACTAGCAGTAGCAGTAACACTAGCACTAGCAGTAGCACTAGCACTAGCAGTAACACTAGCACTAGCAGTAACACTAGCACTAGCAGTAACACTAGCACCGGCACCAGGACTAGCACTAAGCAGTAGCACTAGCAGTAAGGGAGCGTGCCTATGAGCACTAGCACACCAGAGCTAGCACTAGCAGTAGCACTAGCACTAGCAGTAACACTTAGCACTAGCACTTGTTCAGCAGCCTGATGGCCTGACTGTGGAACAGTAACTGTGTTGGAAACTCTGGGCTCACCCCTGCTGTGTGTCTGTCTGCACTCAAATGTGGAAATGGTTTTCAAAGCAGGTTTTCAAAGAAGAAAACTTATGAAAACAGAGCACATTGCTGCATGTTTTAGACCAGGGGTGGGAAGATATGACTGTTCTGCACATCAGTGAGGGCAGATTCATCAGCCATTGATCAGCATGTGTGGGTGTGTGGGTGCCAGCCAGCTACTGGCCTTTCTTTAACACAGTTAGTGATCTATTAGAGATCATTGCTCTTTAACACAGAGCAGTGAGCTGTAATGTGTGAGAGATCTATTAGAGATCACTGCTCTTTAACACAGAGCAGTGAGCTCTAATGTGAGAGAGTTCTATTAGAGATCATTGCTCTTTAACACAGAGCAGTGAGCTCTAATGTGTGAGAGATCTATTAGAGTTCACTGCTCTTTAACACAGAGCAGTGAACTCTAATGTGTTCGAGCTCACTGCTCTTTAACACAGAGCAGTGAACTCTAATAGATGTAGACTCAGATCATTGTGACTTGGGCTCGAGCCGACTGAGTCACTGTTTTGATGACTTAATAAATAAAAGTGACTCGACTTGACTTGACTTGACATAACCTGCGAGTTGACTTGACTTGCCCAAGAAAAAATTACTCGGGCCTTGCTTGAGACTTGGACCAAATTACTTGATCTCACTGCTCTTTAACACAGAGCAGTGAGATCTAATGTGCTCTAATGTGCGATCACAGTGATTTACCGTCGCCTTTCTATTCTTTTTTCGTAACTTAATTTGTAAAGAGTAAAACACAACAGTCATTTATTCTGCTTATACCACAATTACCACCAATGATTATGAAGCATGAGTTACTTTAATCTATAATGTTATTGGTTTTTTATCAATGTAATCAGTTTAAATTAAAATGTTCTTTCGTGGTGCTTTGAGCGTGCATATATTGTTTTTGCGCTGTCAAGGTTGATAGTTGTATTTGACCGTTGCTGTTAATGTTCGCTTTGTAGCACATTGATTCAGAACTGAGAAGAGTTGTCCGGTTATTAAAAAAAAATGCACACCCTTGGAACATATAAACACATAAATGCTCGTTGTAATGAATATATTTGTTTAACAAAAGTGTGTTTTTTAACCAAAGCCCCTTTCACACAGTTCTCAAATGACTGGGTTAACCTGTGATTTTCTCTGTTCACACGTACACTGTCTGGAACATATGTGTCTTGCGCCCTTTCATTCACACATGGTGTAACAATGACGGATGTGGGCTCAGGAAGAGACCTGCGGATAACCAAAATAATGCTTTATTCGCAAACAAAATAAGTTAAATAATGTATCTAAATTGTTATCAAATCACCTCGAAAATCAAATGCGTCGTCAGCGTCTTGTAATTGGTTCACTCTCTCCAAGTGAGTGAGTACCTTCTCACTGACACGCTTCTCCCGGCAATGTTATGTCTTTAATCACAACACAGCCGTACCGTCCGGCAATCTTAACATTTAACCTGGTCTAGAGGTGGGAAATTGCCGGAACAGATTTTTCTTGGATTGATTTCACTCCCTGTTCCCATTCACACACGACCCCGTGCAGGAACATCTCGGAACACACTGCTCATGAAATGTGCGTAAGTGTGTTTTACTGTACCTTGTTGTTCTCAGTTTACCTTTGGTTCACCTTGTTTGCCATTGTATCTTGCTGTACTCAGCTTACCTTCTTTGAACCTCACCGTTTTAATCTCTTATTTCCAGACAGAAGCCCTTCCCGGGAAGGGTGTTGCAAATTAGCATCCCGCTAAACGACACTATGACGCTTGCATCAGATAGCTGTTCTCAGTTTGCCGATGTGCCCATCAAATAAAACCATAAACCACAAACAGATAAATAATCATAAACAGATATGACTAATCACGCTGACATTACTTTTTCACCGATAACGAGACACGACAAGCTTAGAAATGCTTGTGAAATTCGCGGGAGTCGCAGGAGCTAAATTCTGTCACCAAAATTCCGTCCCAGAAGCTGCGATTCATGTGGGGCCCCTCGTGTGCTGAGCGGTGACAGCTGTGTTCACAGGCTGTGCATTAAATGAGCTTTATTGAAACAGTGGGGTCAGTCTCTGACGAGGGGCGGGTACCATGTCCCTTTTCATCTTCCACTGGCTGTGATCCTGGCAGGAGAGGCCATCAAGGTCGTCCGATACAGGGATGTCACGCTTGACTTCTTGGCTGTTTTTCCGTTTTTATTTCATTTGTATCTCGGCCATCTGCCGAGATACAAATGAACGGAGCAGATTGGCGAGTATAGCCAAACACAAAATGGATTTCAGTGGGAGAGTTTTTGGTTTGGTTTATTTTGATATATTTATATATATGGGATGATATGAATGAAAGGCATTGCTGCAATTTAATAGGGGGACATATCCCACTGAATTCTACACTTGTTACACATCACTTTTTAGATGACTACTCTTGGTTTACCAAGCATAGGATTAAAACACATTGGATTTAACTGGATTTATTATTTCAGAGTTATATTATAAGAGAATAAATACAACATGAAAGCAATGTTTACGGAGGTTGCGATCTGTTGGTCAGTCTGACTACATGATTGGTTGGCTGGTTGGTTGGTCCCGCCCCCCATCACACCAAAGTTGCACCCTGATGATATTTATGAATCCTGAATTATACACAACACAAATGAGGCAATAAAGGATAATAAAATATTAACGATACATATTTATTACATTCACTTGTACAATTATTTAATAAGAGAGAGCGAGCGAGAGAGAGACATACCAGTCAGACTACTAGAGACTAGAGACTACTTAAAAGGGGAGAGTGGGGAGAGGAGAGAGAGGGAGAGTCATAAGAGAGAAGGGAGGGGAGGGAGTTAACCTTTACTTCCATTTGTGATTTGTTGCGGTGATAGATAGACTATCAATGCGGTGATTGATAGTCAGTCAATTGATAGTTTGTTCCAATTTATTTGCAACATTCTCTAAATTGATTACAGTATGTTGTTACTCGGTGATTGATAGTCAGTCAAACTGTATGTTGTTACTCGGTGATTGATAGTCAGTAAAAGAGTAAAACAATATTATATGTGTTCAATAAGGAGCTATTAGCGTCGGACTGAATGAAGAGATGCATTTATAAGCCTGTTAGGGTTACGGTGAGCGTGTTCATCCATCAAACTGACAACTTGAAAAACAAAACATTAGTAAACACCTTTATTTAAACAGAGAGCGGGGGAAAGAATTAAGAAATAAACACAAGAAAAATGATTAAGAATGCCCGTAAGGGTGTCCTGCAGTTTTGGACATTTTAATGAGCCATGGCAAGGGATATATATATATAAATATATAATAAATATATTTCTCGGCAGGTTATGACTTTGTATTCATTGAGCGGGTGCTCAACAGTTATCTGGTCCATGACTGAGTAACCTTTAAATACCTGATGCAATCTGAACGCTGACCAGAGCACAATATTAACATTCAGCCACTCATCTCCTTGTCTCTCAGTCGCTCTCCATCCCCCACACATTTATCTCTCTCAATGTCTCTCTCTCTCTCTCTCTCTCTCTCTCTCTCTCTCTCTCTCTCTCTCTCTCTCTCTCTCTCTCTCTCTCTCTCTCAGCAGTGTGTCCATTATGATTCCAGGCTGCTGTGTGTGCGCTGCGGTTCTGGTTGAACTACCTGCTTATTCATCCAGTCCCTTGGCTGACTTCTTTCCTGCCGCACTCAACACCGCTACGTCATGCTAATGTGTATGCTAGCCGCCGCACTCAACACCGCTACGTCATGCTAATGTGTATGCTAGCCGCCGCACTCAACACCGCTACGTCATGCTAATGTGTATGCTAGCCGCCGCACTCAACACCGCTACGTCATGCTAATGTGTATGCTAGCCGCCGCACTCAACACCGCTACGTCATGCTAATGTGTATGCTAGCCGCCGCACTCAACACCGCTACGTCATGCTAATGTGTATGCTAGCCGCCGCACTCAACACCGCTACGTCATGCTAATGTGTATGCTAGCCGCCACTCAACACCGCTACGTCATGCTAATGTGTATGCTAGCCGCCGCACTCAACACCGCTACGTCATGCTAATGTGTATGCTAGCCGCCGCACTCAACACCGCTACGTCATGCTAATGTGTATGCTAGCCGCCGCACTCAACACCGCTACGTCATGCTAATGTGTATGCTAGCCGCCGCACTCAACACCGCTACGTCATGCTAATGTGTATGCTAGCCGCCACACTCAACACCGCTACGTCATGCTAATGTGTATGCTAGCCGCCGCACTCAACACCGCTACGTCATGCTAATGTGTATGCTAGCCGCTACCTCAACACCGGAACCCTATTTGCTAGGACACCGCTACGCCATGCTAATGTGTATGCTAGCCGCCCACACTCAAGACCCGCAACGTCAGCTGCTATGTTGTATGCTAGCCGCCACATGTCAACACCGCAAAGTCATGCTGCCGTAATGATGATGCTAGCCGCCACACTCAACACCGCTACGTCATGCTAATGTGTATGCTAGCCGCCACACTCAACACCGCTACGTCATGCTAACGCAAAGTGTTTCTGCTATTACGCGCTGTTTATATCGTATCCTGTTGCATAGAGCCTGCCGGGCGTCCCGCAGGGCGTGGGGAGCGCCACTGGCGGTAATTGAGGCGTAACCCCTCCCCCCCCCCCCCCCACTCTCGTTCACATGCATGCAGGCTTTTATTTAGTCACGGACAGTCAGTTGTTTATCCGTCGGAAAACCTGCATTGTTTGCCTGCCTCCGTCTTGTTAACCAAGTCACGCGTCCGGGAGAATTTGATCCCTCCCCCCTCCCCTCCCCTCCTTCCCTCCGCTCTCCCATCCCCAAAAACACTTCAGTCTGTCTCTCTCTCTCTCTCTCTCTCTCTCTCTCTCTCTCTCCTCTCTCTCTCCCTCTCATCTCAATCGATAAGCGTAACTTGCTGGGCGGAGAGGCTTCAGCAGCACCACCAGGCGCACGGGCCTGTCCTTGTCTCTTGTCTCACACGCTACACCCCCAGCCGCCTGTCTGTTCCTCCTCTCTGTTTTGTTCTCTGTGTTTTGTAGTAGAAGTTACACCCCCCCCCCCCCCCCCCCCACACACACACACACACAACCACAACCACCCCATCCTATACAGACACACACACCACACACACCCACCCACCCATCCTATACACACACACACACACACACACACACACACACACACACACACACACACACACACACACACACACAACCACCCATCCTATACACACACACACACACACACACACACACACCACCCACCCATCCTATACACACACACACACACACACACACACACAACCACTCATCCTATACACACACACACACACACACACACACACACACCCACCCATCCTATACACACACACACACACACACACACACAACCACCCATCCTATACACACACACACACACACACACACACACACACACACAACCACCCATCCTATACACACACACACACACACACACACCACACACACACACAACCACCCATCCTATACACACACCACACACACACACACACAACCACCCATCCTACACACACACACACACACACTACACACACACACACACACACAACCACCCATCCTATACACACACACACACACACACACACACACACAACCACCCATCCTATACACACACACACACACGCACACACACACACACCCTCCTTCCCTCTCCTCTCTACCCCATCCTGAGAGACTTTTGGCTGAAGCTTTGTTCTTCTGTGTGTCTGTGTGTCTGTATGCACGTTTACTCATTCTGGTTTTATGTCGACTTGATTTTACCTTCTTTTATGTTTCGTGTAGCAAAGAAACTTCTCCCTCTCGGGGAAGTTGAGAAGTTGGCATCTCATTCTCAACCCTCTTTTTAGCGAGTCGCTCTTTAAACAGAGCACGGGACTCCAGACCACATCGCCACTGGACTCTGATTCCATCTATTAGAGGGTTTGGGTCCCGGGTAATCAAGGATGATTATGGGCCAGAATCAGACGACGCCATATGGTTCATCACGATACAGGGCTCCTACTTGCTGTATCATTATTAAAATGCCGACTAGTGGCTTTTAGATGAAAGGAAACAGCATATTTATTTTATTCTACATTATGGGAGACATTATGTTCACCGTCTTTCATTGCCGACAGACTTGCTAGTTGTGGGGAATACATTTGTCACCAAGAAAAAAGCAATTATTTCACAAAATGAATTAAGAGATTGACACGAGCCAGAATTACTTTCCTCTTTCCTGTGTGTGGATGTGTATTCCATTCCCCAAAGAGAGCTTGTAGGCATTATCATGTTCTAACATTGTCTCACTAACTGAACGCTGAATTAAAATGTATTTCATCAAGCCGACTTTGTGGTGCACTGTAAAGAGATCCCAGAAACACTGTTTTTAATGTTCTTCACAGCGCAATGGAACTTCCAGATGTTGTTGTTATGTTAAAGGGGAACTTTGGGATTTTTCAACCTGGACCCTATTGGCCCATCGTTTTGGACCTGGAAGTGACTAATGTGGACAACATTTTTTTGGCTTACTTGGTCCAGCATTGAGTGAGAAAGTTTCAGCCGTCGGCAGCAACCGCAATATAATCCTTTCAGATTGTTATTATAAGTACACACACACACATTATGGAAAGGATCCCTACAAAAAAATGTGAAATGTATTTAGAAATCTTTCTTTATATTTGCTTGATCCAGTCCCCTTGTTATTGTGTCTTGGGAAGTAAGTCTAGGGAAGACTTGGGACATGGGAATTTCACATTTTCATTTAAGTTATTCCAGGAAGAGAATGGCTGAAACGTTATAGAGTTGGAGGGCGGTGTGCCGAGAGTCAGAGAGAGGAGCGAAACTTCCACAGTTTCCAGGTCCGGGCCACGTGACCGTGCTACTGATTAGCCCTCTGTGCTCAAGTTGCATTATGCAAAGGAGCCGCAAGCTTCAATCAAGATACTCTGGATTTATAAATATAATGAACTGATGGATATTTTAATATATCCACCACTTCATTATCATAATTGGATCTCTTTTTAAGTGCTCCGGTAGTAGGAGGAGGAGGAGGTGGAGGAGGGGAGATCTGGTGATGTCAGGTGCTGTTTTCCAGGGAGACGTGCACGTGCACCTGCAAAATGTGCACGTGCACGGAACTTGCCGGTACGTTGAAGTCTCAGCTCTGGAAGACGGATCCTTAAAGTCCCATTCGGAACGTTCATTTTCTCTCACGCTGGTGTCATGATGTCATGTGTTCGAAATCGCAATGCGTTGCACATATCTTTAGTTTCCTCACATAGAAATAGGTTGCTGTAGTCTGTAATCGGACATTATGAAAATACAATGAAAGAGAGAGAGAGAGAGAGAGAGAGAGAGAGAGAGAGAGAGAGAGAGAGAACGGGGGGGAGAGAGAGAGAGAACGGGGCGGGGGAGAGAGAGAGAGCGGAAGCATCATTGTGCTGTCCATCACACATCGCTGTGGGTTTTTATTGATGCTCAGCTGCTGGTCAGCTGCTCCTCTATTTGGAAATGAAACAAAACCATTTGTTGTCAGTGGCTGTTGCCGTTGAGCTCTGATGAGTCATATCATTTGGATGAGTTTGAAAAGTGTATTTTCTTGTGTGCGCATTATATACCCTTGTATGCGTATGCGTTGTTATTCATGCATTATAAGCTGAGTGTTTCCTTTCTGACGTGCTCAGCAGAACAGCTCGGGTAATGAAAGATGTCTAGAGAACTCTAACTGTCCATAGAGAAGCAGACTTAACAGGTTCAACCAGTGCACGTTCCTTAATAATAAAAACCAGGTGAAATGAACTAGTGTACTTTAAATAAGCCGAATCAGCTTTACATGTGAATGTGTAATGTCGATTCTTTCAGAAAACTAAATCACTGAGTATAATGATAACCGAAAGAACATAACTGGATTTATTATTTCAGAATAATCAATTAGTCAATTAGTCTTTTTCGCACGTTGTCCAATTTGAGGAGAGCGCTCCGTGAAGTCAATTCATTTTTATTGAGAGGGGATCGTGGGACATTATTATAATTGGGTGAATAGTTATCTTAATTGTGCAGTATTGGTATTAAGCATCCCCAAGCACGTTTAAACAGATACACAGATTGTCTTGTTGTCATTTACACATTCTGTCTGTACGTTTGAATGACATCTGAAGGGCGAGGCCACGGAGGAGGTCCTGCTCTGGTGTGGAGGCTTTCTCTGTGGTGGTCCTGAGGTTCCTTCATGGATCCATCCTGCTGCTGCTGCTGCTGGGTGCTCTGGTGCTGCTGCTGGGTGCTCTGCTGCTGGGTGCTCTGCTGCTGCTGCTGGGTGCTCTGCTGCTGCTGGGTGCTCTGCTGCTGGGTGCTCTGCTGCTGCTGCTGGGTGCTCTGGTGCTGCTGCTGGGTGCTGCTGCTGCTGGGTGCTCTGCTGCTGGGCTGCTGCTGCTGCTGCTGCTGCTGCTGGGTGCTCTGCTGCTGCTGGGTGCTCTGCTGCTGCTGGGTGCTCGCTGCTGCTGCTGGGTGCTCTGCTACGGGTGCTCTGCTGCTGGGTGCTCTGCTGCTGGGTCCTGCTCTGCTGCTGCTGCTTGCTGGTGCTCTGCTGCTCCTGCTGCTGCTGGGTCTTGCTGCTGCTGGGTGCTCTGTGCTGCGTGCTCTGCTGCTGGGTGCTCTGCTGCTGGGTGCTCTGCTGCTGGGTGCTCTGCTGCTGCTGCTGGGTGCTCTGCTGCTGCTGGGTGCTCTGCTGCTGCTGGGTGCTCTGCTGCTGGGTGCTCTGCTGCTGGGTGCTCTGCTGCTGGGTGCTCTGCTGCTGCTGCTGCTGGGTGCTCTGCTGCTGCTGGGTGCTCTGCTGCTGCTGGGTGCTCTGCTGCTGCTGGGTGCTCTGCTGCTGCTGGGTGCTCTGCTGCTGCTGGGTGCTCTGCTGCTGGGGTGCTGCTGCTGCTGCTGCTGCTGCTGCTGCTGCTGGGTGCTCTGCTGCTGCTGGGTGCTCTGCTGCTGCTGCTGGGTGCTCTGCTGCTGCTGGGTGCTCTGCTGCTGCTGGTGCTCTGCTGCTGCTGGGTGCTCTGCTGCTGCTGGGTGCTCTGCTGCTGCTGGGTGCTCTGTTGCTGCTGGGTGCTCTGTTGCTGCTGGGTGCTCTGCTGCTGGGTGCTCTGCTGCTGGGTGCTCTGCTGCTGGGTGCTCTGCTGCTGCTGGGTGCTCTGCTCTGCTGGGTGCTCTGCAGCTGCTGGGTGCTCTGCTCTGCTGGGTGCTTCGTTCTGCTGCTGGGTGCTCTGTACTGCTGCCAATTTGTTCAATAATTTAATGTGGATCTGTACATAAATTTGTTTTGAGAGAAGTGTATTCCTTGGATCTGTACATAAATTCGAGTCTTTTTCCATTCTCTTCGACACCTCTCTGCCTCATGCTCTCTCTCTCGCACTCTCTCTCTCCCACGCTCTCTCTCTCTCTCCCACGCTCTCTCTCTCTGGCTCTCTTTCCCTCGATCTCTCATGTCAAGACAACAGGGTGGGAGAGGAGAGAAAAGGATTAATTGGAACGGCACGGCTATAACCATGCTAACTCAGTTGCCTAACTGGATTCTCTCCCGCCCCTCAAAAAGACAACACAAACACAACAAACCTTGCGTTGCCCTCTGCTTTAACTCGATGAATAAAACATGAGTCTGATGGGTCGCCGGCATGGACTGTCTTCAGCAATCCCTGTATCTTGCCGCGGAGCAAATCCGTTTCCGTGATTTTCTGGTGTCTTCAATAAAGACACAAACAACAGAAACAAGACCTTCCTGCAAACCTGTCTCATCCCTTCCTACATCTCGGGCTGCCGGTGCTCTAAGATCCGCTCCGGCACGCCGAGATCTCCGACTCGGACAATGTTGTGAAGGTAAAATCCTTCTCTTCTAGATCCTTTTAACCAGCGGGTCACGAAGAAGGCAGTAGTCAGCATCTGGAAACCTTCCTCCAATACATTAGGAGCTCTACTCCCCTCAGACCCAGAGTATAGATTACCAAGAGCAAGAGTGCAATAGATCCTAAATCCCCCGTTCATACCGTGCGCAATGCATTTGCAAAACGTGCACACTCAGCAGAAATCTTGCACTTTATCTCGCACACCTGGGACCGCGTTCTCTGTGCCACATGACCCACCGCTCCTGCCACCATCACCTGTTTGTACCTTTGTCCTCTTAGCGTTGTCGGTGTCTATGTGTATGATGACTAGGGCCCTGCTGCTGCCCAGTGAGTGAGTTACAGTAGAAGATCAAGTACACCAAACTGCTGGGTCTCCAAGAGGATCTCCCACCGCCGGGCTCCCCCATGTCGCCTCCTTCTCTTCTTCTCTGAGCTGTTTTACCCCTAATGGCGTGGGGAGTTGTGGGGGGGGGCTCTGGGGTGTGGGGTGTGTGTGTGTGTAAGAAGGAGTACATCTCAGATGTCCAAACACTAACTGATGGGCATCTCTCTCAGAGCACTCTGAGGGGAGAGGAGGAGGAGGGAGGAGGAAGGAGGAGGGGAGGAGGACAGGGAAAAGGAGGGGAGAGGGAGGAGGAGGAGGAGGAGGTAGGTTTTCGAGGCAGGACGCAGACGAGACTGATGGTAATCTGAGGGGTAAGCCATCGACCGGTCTGCCTTTGACACACACACACCACACAGAGACCAACACACGCACACACACACACACACAGACCAACACAGGCACACACACACGCACACACACACACACAGCACACACACACAGACACACGCACACACCATCATCATTTCATCACCACACTTTCGCTTTCATTCCTGCCTGACACACACCACAATCCCACCAACACCTATTCAAACTATTAGGGCCTATTAGGGTGATATGCATTAGTGGTGTGTGTGTGTGTGTGTCTGTGTTGTGTGTGTCTGTGTCCAGAAAGATCTCTTCTTTCTTGAACTATGAGTTGTTCTGGTCCACATGATCAATGGTCTGGTCCCACGGCAGCGCTGGACAATGAGATGGTCTGGTCACATGGCAGTGCTGGCTATGAGACGGTCTGTTGGTCACATGACAGTGCTGGACCATGAGACGATCTGGTCACATGACAGTGCTGGACTATGAGACGGTCTGTCTGGTCACATGACAGTGCTGGACTATGAGACGGTCTGGTCACATGACAGTGCTGGACTATGAGACGGTCTGTCTGGTCACATGACAGTGCTGGACTATGAGACGGTCTGGTCACATGACAGTGCTGGACTATGAGACGGTCTGGTCACATGACAGCGCTGAAAACGGCGTACATGACGTCGG